>JAVQJL010053798.1:0-25388 GCA_036024295.1 Nannoperca obscura | reverse complement strand
TATGTGTGTGTGTGTGTGTGTGGGGGGGGGGGGGGGGTTACATCTGTGAATGCATGATTATAACAAACTTTCAAAATTCATTATAAAAATGCAGATATGTTTTTCAATCTGCCCTGTGGACTGATTCTGGACATGAGCTCTACTGGAAGAAAAGGGAGAAAAGGTTGGGAAAATCAAAATGCACAACGCAGTGGATGCCTATAGAAGGGTGGAACAGTGGTCTGCGCTGAGGGTTCCTCAAAGCTTTATATTCTGTCAAAGTAATATTCACTTCACAACAGCATGATTTATTTGTTCTGTAGCCAGACAAAGGTTTCGACAGGCAAAGGAATAATATAAAATCCTTGAACCAAATCGAACTCTGATCTCAACGTGTACATGCATTTAAATTAGTCGTCGGTGTAACCTGAGGAGCTTTTGTGACATTTATTTGCTGATACATTCTTCAGCTGATTGGCCTATATGAATTTGTAGTATAGGTCAGGGGTATTTTACTCAAGAAATACAAAGTTCACCATGGATTAACGTTATATGACAGTGTTTTGGATAATTACTGCCAACAATTTTAATTGACCTTTCACAGCAGACATTTTGACTTGTCATAGCAGGAGAGGTGGAGCACCAAGTGATGATTGGATAACATTAATGGCTCTCTTTCATGTAAGTGGCCCAGTATAGTAAGCCATGACAATGGCCGCTTATTTATAATACCAGGGTTGTGGTGATGTTATTACAGTAATTACACCTGCGGTTGTTCTGGTATGACATATCAAAATGTCTGCAGTGAGAAAGGTGTGTTATTCCTATTGAAACCACCATATGGTTAAAACCCAGTGTTAAAGGAACTAAAACCACTGGCTAAGTTGAGGGAATTTCTTTCCTGATTGTTGAATATTTTCTAAAAATCCATCACACAAACTGGGCCTCTAGCGTGAAAGGCTAATCCATCGTACAATCATCCACCACCTCGACCACATCATTACTTGTTGTTGTGCCATAAAAACATCACACTCCTAGGCCTCCCTAGGCACACATGTCTATTGCACTCACGGCTCTGTCGTCTGAGAGCAGACAACTACCACATGACATTAACAGTGGACGCCACAACCTGAGTGTGTATGTGTGTGTGTGTGGTAGATTTAATATGCCTGTGTGGGTTAAAAGCAAAATGCGGTGGTTTGATGCTGCCACAAGCCACCAGCTGCCACATATTTCTGGAAACAGCAGCCCTGTCCTCTTTTCTACTGATGCGACACACACACACACACACACACTCTTCCCGAAGCCACTGATTCTGCACCGTGGAAACATTATCCATCATCCTCTGCTAACAAGAGTTTAACCAGACAAAACAAATGGCACCTCTTGGAACATTACAAGATCTTTGCAGAGAACGTACAGTCTGATTTATCAAAGCATTAATTATGGATGGACCTTTATTACATCAGATGCGTAGGAGAGGAGAGGAGAGGAGGGGAGAGGAGAAGAAAGAATGTTGACTCTTTCCTGGTCAGTGCACATCAAGAGTTCACTGTTCGTGTTTTCTTTGATTGGATCAATTGATTAATCATTCTTTTAAAGGGCATAATATATTTACATGTCTACTCCATACACATTTCTATAAATATGTGTACTGATAAGCATTAAGTTAGTTATATTACAAGGGTGAGCCAGATCATATTTCACTACAGTAATAATCCATCAGTGTAATTAAAGTCTGTGTGACAGATGGGATGGTTGTAAAACCAGTGGTATACATTTTTCACAGCTGTAAACCCAGCATCTACTTAGTCTGGGATGTGCGTGCCTGTCCTTGATGTCCAGTGTGCACAGGCTCTTCAGTAGCATTCATGTCTCTGATAGTTTAGATTCATACAACAAAAGTGTTAGAGCTCATCAATTTCATGACTGCGGCAGCTTCACTCTGCATCAATTCTCATTAAGCTGCTGCCACTGTGTTATAAACAGCTACCTTCATTTCACAGAGACGTGATCAATTTGTCAAAAAAGATCACTGTTTTTTTAAAGAAAATTATTAATATGAACAGTGGCTTTGCAGCTAGAGGTCAAAAGTCTGTATTTTAAGCTTTTTTGTATCACTTTCCAAAGAGCACCCCAATCTAATTCCCTTTGAGTCCAGGAAGTGCTCCAACCCAAACATATTTTGACCCAACTGATTTTTTTTCTAACTCAGACTGCTAACTTCAGAGACTTACAGACAACTTATCTGTTAATGTTGGCTCTTTTCCATTTAAGTGCTCCAGTTTTAGGGCCGTGTCTCCCAGGGGCAGAGAAATCTTACATACTGCTAAAAAACAAACTCGTCCTTTTTAACTGACCTCATCTGGACGGGGCTCGGCAAGACTGCAGATTTTTTGTGGCAGTGTTATTATATTGCAGAAAAGTCTAGACTCAGTGATTTTAAAGTGATCTCCCTGTCCTGGTGCTAACTCTGCCACTAAACTCTTGACGTTCCAGCTCATTACTGTGAGTATCAGCATCCCAGGTGCCTGCATGAGGGAATGAAGGCACCAAAGGCTGACAGACTGTCAGGACCATAGGCTGCACACAATAAAATTTGTCCACTCCGCTCAAGGTAAAATGCAGCGTCAAGCAAAAGCAACTGTATCAGTGACGAACAGATTAACAAGACTAAGAGTTTACTTCCATGCTGGCATCTCTGTACTTTGAGTAGCTTAGAGTGAAATGCTTTCATTAGCACGTTAATGTGCTCACAGTGGCAATGCTAACATGCTGATGCTAAACATCAGGTGATGCTAAACATCAGGTATAATGTTTGCCATGTTAGTATTTTAATTTGTTAGCATGCTAACATCTGCTAATTAGCACTAAACACAAAGTACAGTTGAGGCTGATATCATTAGTCTTGCTATTGGACAGATTGAAATTTTGAGCTGATGATGACCCTAAATGAAAGGTTAACAGATCACCAAAGTTGTTATAATTCATCCTGAGGGGAACATGAATGTCTGTACTAAATTTCATGACAATCTATCTAGTAGTTGTTAAAATATTTCAATCAAACCCAAACCCAAACAACCTTATGGTGGCACTAGAGGAAAAGTCATTGGATAATTTGAGACCCTATATGTCTACAAATGTTCAATCTGGACCAAAGTGGTGGATAAATCTGACTAATCCCCGGAGCCACGCTGCTAGAGTGCATCATAAGAAAAAATAAACTGTGAAAATGACTTGAAATTAAAAGGTCTGTTTTGTAATCTTGTAATCCTTAAAATAAACACTTCGATACTTCTTAAGTAAAGGTTAATAGGCTGGAAGCACTACACAGACACCCAGATATATACTGTAAGCCACTCATACAGGACCCATAAACATACACACACGCATTTTGTTCCTGTCAGCTGACACACTGTCAAAGAGCTGCTGCAGGGTTTAAACTTGTGTAAGAAAGACACACACTTATTACTGTACACACACCCACAAGCACCCAAAGCACAGATGCACAGACAAAACTGCTGTACTTCACAAAGTTCTGCATTATTGTAGGGGGCTACACGTCTCCGAAAAAGGTCATAAAGAAGAATTGTTGCTCAGCTGTATTTTAGCTGCACTGCAGATATTGTGCCGAAGCCCCTTCTGGCTTCGATTCATCTCTCAGTTCCCAAGGTGATAACTTTATTCAGCAATAAAAAAACAACAACTCTGACTTTGACGCAGAAAAAAAGAAAGAAGAGTTTTGGTCCTGAATTACTGTAGTTGTGCTGGGTATGCTTGTTTTCATGTTTATTTGTGAATGCATCTGTTTGGAGGGATGTAGTTATCACACAGACATCTTTCGCATCAGCTTCTACAGTCTAAACAGTTCCCTTAAACATTTAAATCCAGGATTGCATTGATGGTTGGTCGGCTGATAACGTCCCTGCTCGGCCATCGAAAGCCTGGTCAAATTAAACAAGAGGAGACAGAGAACTCAGTCCATATTGTGAATCGATCAGTCTCCCTCTCTCTCTCTTTCTCTCTCTCTATTTGCTACTTGACATCATGGTAATTTAGACGAGGCCTGTGGCTTGTCAAGGGATCAAGCCCAAGTAGCTCTACTGGCAGAGCTTTAATTAAACACTTTTTTGGCCAACAAAGTATGTGTGTGTTAGAGAGAGTGTGTGTGTGTGTGTGGGGGGGGGGGGGGTTCTTTGTCTAAAGACACCAGCTGAGCTTGTGTAATTGAACTTCCTGCTGATTCCACCACAAACACACGGAGTCACACACAACACTAACACAAGCAGTGGAGTATAGTTTGTTAGTGACGTGACCGATGGCAAGAGGACACAGTCGCTATTGTGGATGTGGTAGAGCAGCATAGGAGAGCAGTGGCAGGACCATCGGATGGTCGTAAGCGTAGAGAAAAATGCAGGGGTCTGCAAAAACATCTACTTTTTAGTAAGATGAGAACGCAGTGATAGCTAAAGTACTGTCGTCGACAGAAACCACATATCTCATGTATCGCTACACCAGCAGGAGCATACTGTAAGAGTGACTTCATGGTTTTATTATTGGTCGTTTGTGGGAGTATCAGTTCTGTTTAGAAAGTATAGACATTGTAAATGAGGAGGGTTTAAATGTGTGGGCAGAGGTTTGAGTGTTTGTAGGAGTTTGTTTGTGTTTGTGTTTTTGTGTGTATGTGTGTGTGGTGGGGTTGAAAAGGGTGGGCAGAGTCGACTCTGCAGAATCGTAAGAATAATCCTAATCATAATAAACCTAATTTGTATAGAAGATACAAAGTGCTCTCCAAGGAAACGATAACAGAACACAGGGACCTTCAAATATTGTTAAAAGTAGATCAAATACTTGAAATGGCAAAAGCGTGGATAAAATCCGATTAAACATATTAAATATTTACAAGGGCTATCTCATGAGGAAAGAATGTGTGTATGTGTGTGTGGGGAAGCAAAAAAATCTGCAGAAAACTAGTGGTGCAGCTATAACACAATACAATCAATGGATTTTGCACAAACCTCATGTAGGAGGTTGAGTGGAGACTTGGCCTGTACGCAATCTTCTTATTAACATTCAGGCAGAAGTGAATATTGGCTAATGCACACCTGGTGAGCAGGTGCACAGAAAAACAAAGCCATGCAAAAGAGAAAAGTAGTTGACTCCTGCTCACTGTCAGCCATACGTTCTTTGAGAAAGCAACATTTTGGTCGTAGACTTTTGTAAACTCCAAACATAATCAAGTCACGGGCTGCAACAGCAAATGAAAAAGGGGTCAAATCACAAACAACTCCAAGAATTAATAAAAAAAGAGAAAAATTATTGGTATTAATAATTGGTAGTAATAATCATCTATCTTTGCATCTCGTTAACATACAGGAAAACAGATCAAATAGAGAGGATGTTGTTCGGATATACTTGAACTTTTGTCTGAACAGTACAGACCCTAAAAGGAACAAAAAAAACTTAAGTGATAAACTCCTGACATATTTTCCTCTTTCCTATAGTTGAACCAACAAAACAATAAGTCTTTAAGTCTTTCAAACCACTCAGTTCTGTGCAGATATCTGTATAACTTACAGTATCTGAGCTGACAAAGTCATTCTTTGGCTTAGACAATGCATGCAGTGCTGTTGTGTGTGTGTGTCTGACGCAGCCGTCGTTTAAAGACTGGAGCAAGAGGAAGGCTCGGAAAGGGCTGAGCGAATCGAGCGACAGCGGGTTGATTGGGTGTGTTAACGGTGGGTTCAGGTCTCATCGTGGTCAGCAGGAATCTCATGTAATTTTAATGGTAATATAATTGACTTATTGATTTCCAGAGCCCGGCTGGGAACCGATGCTTTGTGGGGTGGGGGGTGGGCTGGGGTGAGAGAAAGTAGATGGTGCATGTTAGTGGCTGAGATACTGTTGTGACCGCTGTAAAAAGGGTCAAGATCAACAATGAAGGCGGCCTGAGGGCGATACACAGCGCTGCTTTGCCAGCCTTTTGGTTGCCTGCAGCAGGAGTGTGGACCTAATGCAGAAACCGACACTTAACTGGTAGTGTAACAGGATGTTTTTAAAGTTCAGAGGTCAAATAAACTGTTTTACAGCTGGCTGTGGGCCGGCAGTCAGACCAGATAAACAATATACTGGAAACTATGAGTCTACTGCCATGCTAGCATTTGTGTGAAGTGGTATTAAAGCGCAGTGATGTGTTCATTCATTCATCACAATGTGTTCATTCATTCATCATCTTGTCATGCTTTTATCCTTTTCTCATGAGCTCTATCATGACTTTTCCCTCTCTTTCTCTACGACCTCTGTCTGTCTTCCTGTCTCACACACACAAACATTTGCAGCATTTTAGGAGTGTGTAAGATCCTTTGCAGGTCAGCTTCAAGGCCAGCACTGGCATTAATCCTCAGAGGTGGACACTGACCTTTCTCTGTTAAGTCAGTTATTGGAAAGGTCGACCAAAAGCGATGGTGAGGGAGGCACATTGCCTCAAATGACTGGCCTTCAAAAGATGATGCATAAGGGTCTATGAATGTTAGTAAAATGCAGGAAATGCTCTTAAACGTTTCTCTGCACTGCCGATTTTTGAAGTCATTTTATTAGAAATGCTTAAAAGAAAACAACACCCATGTGAGAACTCATCTGTATTACAATTTGTGATTGTCAGGGTCAATTTTTAGTATGTTTGAGCTGTAAGAAGGCCATTACTGAGTTTCTAAATCACTCATCACAAGCGTTGTGCAACCATTAATCAGTCCTAATTGGCTGGGACACACAAGTGCCACATCCAACCAGACGCAATAGATGAATTCTCACTAGATCACAGAAACCAATCAGTTCTAGTGTTCAATAGAGAGAAAGGTCACATCAGTCACAGTCCCCGTTGTCAGCCCTTCAGACTAAATTACTCTCTGGTCTAAACTGACTGTCAGTCAATTGCAGCAACCTGTGTGCAAACCATAAATTACAGTTTTCATTGCTACGGAGAGTTACACACCGCTTCTGTATCCCAGCATCCCTTGTGAAAACATTACACTGTAGATTAAACTGGATGATGGATAATTGCAGCAGGCCTCTGAACAGTCCAGTGTGCTAACCTTCAGAGCAAACAAGCCCCGAGTGGGACTCAGGAGACAGATACAGAGACGAAGGGGGTGGATAGAGAGATGGAACGAACACACTGACAGACAGGAGCACAGTTCTCAGCTGGAAGGAACTGATGAGTGTAGGTGTGAGGGGGCACGACCGTCAGAGTACATCTGGGAGAGGTTGGAGCTGCTGGGACTGTCAAGCTCCAGCTCGCACGTCCCCAGACTGCCTTGAGAAATGATGGATGGCGTTGCCTTCAGCTTCTACAGGGGAAAAGTCTTTAATAGAAACAGAAGCTATTCAATTTAGAGAAACTTTTTTTATAAGCCACGTAGGGACAAAACAGGTTCGTGCCAAAAGTCCATTTATTTATAAAGTCCTTTGTCACCAAAATTAAATTAAGGGACACAAGACAAATGTATACAGCATGAAATATGACAGTGTCAACACTAAGAAACAAGAGTGTGTGTGTGTGTCTATGTAGCTGTGGGAGCATAATTCCTTTTTGTGGACACCTGAAAGACTTTGAGAGTTACAGCACGTTGTTAACTGTGCTCCATTAGCGGCATCTGATTAGAAATTCTTCCCCAACTGCTTTTAATAACATGGCACATTTGACCAATTATAATTGTTAAATAAGCAATGGATGTGGCTACGTATAATGTGAAAGGAGTTCATTATCATCTGACTCTATACATTTCCCAGCAGGCAGCTGTTGCGAGTTGTTAAGCTCATTGTTTCATCCTGCAACTTTGGGCATTGCTCTCATAGTGTTGTTTTACGGGCAGCAGGCAGCTGTTATCAGCGAAAAGGCTCTAAAACCCCACTGTACACCACCGGCTCACCACCACCTGGTGAACATAGTGGAGGATTTAGCGGCTAAAGAGCCAGATAATGGTGACAGGGCTAAAAGGAAGGCAATATTGGATGTCAGAACACATGTTGCTCAATGTTGCTTACATATTCACAGTATCAATTTGATTAGGTGATAACATGTCAACGATGCGTTTACAGCTTGTTGTTGCCCGTAAGTGGCCATAAAATCAGCTAATGCGTGTTTAAGTATTAGGTATTGCTATAACAAATGTAATGTACAGAGATTATTTGTTCTTAATGCCTGTGGACAAACATTTTCTCTTCTCTTCAACCTTCAAAGAATCACATGAACGCACCACAGTTTCCCCTGATACACAGTACACAGAGAGTGTATCTGTGGTGAATACGATCTGAGAGCTTTAATGGGATCATTAGCGTCATTATAGGACACTTTAGAAACAGGAACATTTGCAGAGAGAACAGAAGAAACAAAGACTTAGTAGAAATGTGATTACTTCCTCATTACAAACCTGTTTCAACTCATAGAGTCATGTCACTTACATTATTACGCTGACTGCCTTTAAACACAGTATCTGACACATTTCAAAATTGTTTGTGCCGTTACTCAAAAGAGGAACTCTGTGAAATACTTTTGTGGCCCTGTTGGTTTAGCTGTTTCAAATGTCTTACATACTGGTTCTTCCCCTTCAGTATTCCAGATCACACCCTTGTTCCTGTGTGTGTACCTGTCTTAAAGATGAATGACTTTCCTGCTCTATTGATTCTCTCCAATGATGCTGTGTGAATTCAGAATGACTCTTCACACTCAAATGACACTTCAGTACTTAAAATAATTCAACTGACTCAAAAGAGTTCAAATATGAATTTACTGACAAATCAGCAAACCCGGGTCGGTCCGTGGAGTAACTAAGTCAAGCACACACATCTTCATTTTTATAGCCATCTTCATCCTCCTGACCGTGGCCTATGATGTTTTCCATCTGTTTTAGGCTAGACACGATTGTTTCTTTCATGTTTCTCCTTGACCAATACATAATTGTGTCCACTGAAGGCCTTATTCTAGCATATTTCTCCTTTGTCATCTCCTTTGTCTTTGGTCAGTAGATAATTCAGTCAGCATCAACAGAAAGTCTGTTTGTTATCACTCAGACTCTGTCCCGCTGTCCTCAGCATATATTTCTATCTGATACACTATTTTATTCTTAATGCCAGCTGTACTGTTAAGACTTTAATGATTGTGCATACAACTACAACTACAACAAATGATTAGGATATGATTATGACTGGACGTGACATTACCTGACAACCTAACCATTACCAATATGATTGCTTTATACATACCTTATCTCTCTGGCCTGACCTGTAATGATCCAATAACATATTAACATATTAATACGGTTCAATAACATATTAATATCTAGTGAATAAAATATCCCACACCATCAACCTTTGACCATCAAAGCATGCATAGAAAATCTCACAAAGAAAAGCTAAATCCCATCATCCATTTTTATGCCTTGTAAGCTGAAGGCCATCTGGACCCTCGGGTCCATCGCAATGTTTTTTAATCACATCTGAGCTTGCAAGATCAAAAAGCTTTTAAACACCATTAAACTGTCTGTAATTAACATAAAGAGAAGCAGAGAAATAATAAATGAATAATGAAGGGACATGTGACATATCACAGGAAAAAACTGTAATAAATAAGTGGAAGAACATACCAAATGCAGATTCTTTCATACAGAGCATGAGAGCTCACTTGATGAGTTTGAAACTTATGTGAATTATGTCAATGTCTATGTTATGGCCTTCAAAATTCCCGGATGTCAGGTCAGTTGAACACCTACAATGGACCACTGACGAGTCGTGTAGGCAGCATTAGAATAAGGAAATGTCATCTTTCTACGAAGCTAGCTACCCAGCTACCTGCAACTATAGTTTCCATTTTTTCTTAAAGGAATTGTTTGAGGTTTTGGGAAATACACATATATTCACTTTCTTGCTGAGAGTAAAGTGACAAGTCATCAGTCTTATGTCTGTAAGAGTTTACTAAATATGAAGCAACAGCCAGCCAGCGCTAGCTAGGGGGACAACAGCTAGCCAACAACTCTAAATCTCACTAATTACTTGCTTGTTTAATCCATACAAAAACAAGTTGTGAGCAGTAACTTCCTGGCGTCTTGTCACCGTGAGGTGGACAGAGCCAGGCTTGCTGTTTCCCTTTTAGCTTAGCTGCTTCCTTTCAGCTAAGCTAATGGTCTTCTGGCTCCAGCTTCATACTTAACATACAGACCTGAGAGTGGCACGATCTTCTCGTCTAACTCCCGGCAAGAAAGCAACTAAGCATGTCACGCTGAATAAATGATTTAAAACAAACCGGCAGTTCAGTTTTATTAACAGGCTAGCTGCTGAGAGAAATTATTCTAACACGTGACATTAAATGTGCTCTGTTTGTTTTGTTAGCTCAGAGTTAGTATGGCAGTAAAGTAGCTGTCGCTTTTCTTGTCAACATGAGATTTCATAGAATTACACTGGGGACACTGTTATATATACAAGCAAGTCATATATTTATGACTTCTATCTTGTTTGTTAAATTAATTATGGCTACAGGTGTGTCTAGTAACAGTTTCTGTTCCACAGTCATCAACACAAAAGTGAGCAGATCCACAAATACACAAGACTTGACAGAGCTGTCAAACAGACTGACAGTGGAAAATCTTCAAAGACATGTAGCCTGGGCTTCCAGCCATTGCAGACCAAGCGCCAAGAATCTGGTCATCCATTTCTTTATTTTATTTGACCAGTGGCGTCAGGCTGAGATGATCCCTACTTTATCACATTAAACAGAGATGGAAAAAGGGCCCTTAGCCAACCAGCCACTGCGCTTTGTAATTCAAAGTCTACTGGATTTGTTTCATCCAAGAGGCTTTATCACTAGTTGTTCTTAATCCAAAATTCTGTTAAACTTTGCACAACATGGCCAGTTGTGTTTATCTTACTTGAAATCCCATGACCTGGACAACAGAGAATATTCATAAACACAGCACTCTTTCTCTGTGAAGGCGAGCCCTATTATTATGAAGTCACATCCTTATAAAGCTGCTGCGATTGTGCTTGAGTAAGCGCAGATCTGTTTGACTGCTCATCCGGCTGGCAGGGCACTTGGAGCCCTGGGTTCACTCAGGAGACCTGAACAGACAGTCAGTCGGAGATGAACTAAGAGCACACTGTCTCTCTGGAGAGGAGCACTCAATGTCGCTTTCCATACGGCAGGAGCGGGCGGCAACTCAAAGGTGACGAGCTGTGACAGCACACTGCCATTTCTTAGATCAAGAGAACCAGATTATTTTGCTCCTCTGTCTTTCTCTCCAGGATTTATTAGGTTTTCAGAGTGAAAAAAGTAAAGGTGCAATAAAGCACTGCCTGTAGTGACTCTGACTAATGTTGGTAAAGAAAGGGCTTTGATAAGGTATCAGATCACCAAATAAATCAAATCAATTCTGCAAGCAACAAATCAAAGATAAACTGTGTTTGGCATCAGGTGACAGCAGATGACCATCTTGCTCCCTGTAGGCAATATTGTGAAGCAATGATGGATGGTGAAATGTCTATGAAAGTGCCCATGATATATATGACAAAGTGCAGTTTTGCATAATGCATAATGCAACATGCAACGCTGTTCACAGGTCACAGTTAAAAGCTTTAACATGACACTAATGAAACTGCTAGGGTTGATTAATCTCAGAACTCACCAGAAACCCCAGTTCTTTCTGTTATTTCCCTCCAGTCTCTCACTTTTTCCTCACCTCTCTGCACGGAGATTCATAAAGCCCACAGATAAGCGGGATTATTTTGCTAAGATTTGTGCCACCTGAAGCAAATTCACAATTAACTGCATCTCTAAATTAACATTGCATGCAGTCGTGCAGTCTCTAAAATTCGCCTTGCGTTCTGTTTGAACACCCAATTGTTTACCGCAAAGCCCTGATGCTAATTGATAATATTTCCAGCAAATACACATATGCATGTAAACTCAAATTCACAATATTATCTGTGACCCATTAAATTTATTTAGTGTTTGCAAGTCACACAACTCACACTTTCTTTATTACACTTGACTTATAACCTGTTCCACACAAGCTGTCCAAAAGCAGTATTAAAGTGTGACCATAACTCATAACACTCATATGCTGCACATGTAAAAAGACTACACGCAGAAATTCATTTTCTATTGTGCACCAACGTCATTTCAGTCCATTCCAGCTGCCACTGCCCTGTCAGTCTGTGTTGCCTTCTATGTCCATCACCTGTGTGCATTCTCAGCCTTTTTAAAAGCAGACACCAACATGTTTTTCTCTTTCTGGTGCTCGTCTTTCATTTTGAACCCCTACATCTTCTATGAAAACTAAACATTTAGGTTTATATTCTGAATGGATACTAACCAAAGCGGCAGACTTAATATCTTTTAACATCCTTCATTTCAGCTCTGATGAATTTCCCGCGGGGCAAAGTGGTTGAGCTAATGTGTTGATTTTACACTTTGAGTGCAAATGGGGTTTGCATACTTACAGTACTTACGTAGGATTAGCAGCTTTTTGGAGACTGCATTAGAGGAACACCATCTGAATGCACTTCCACCTTGACTTCAACGTTCTACATTGGTGGTTGTTACAGAATTTGTGTAGTGATGTGTCATGAAAGTTAGTAGATAATAGTTTGACATTTTTGGGAAATACCAAGAAATAGTTGCATTTTTACTCTTCGGTCTTTGTGCAGATTTAACAAAAATATAACTTGTTAACTAGCGAGCGTTCCCCATTTTTCCAGTTTTTATGCTAAGCTAACCAGCTGCTTACTGTAGGTTCATATTTACCGTACAGGTTCGAGAGTGGTATCCATCTTCTCATATAACTCTCTACCAGGAAGCAAATAAGCCATTTCCCAAATAGTTGCTTTTTTTTTTTAAGCAGGACATGCGTAAATCCACTCCTCCACTGAAGTTGTCCACTAATAGACGACTATACAGGAAAATATTCCTGTTTTTGCTGAGTGTGTACTCTTTTTTTATTTGTAATACTATGACTGAAAAGAGAAAAAAGAAATACAAAACAGAAACAGAAAGAAGAGACGAGACACAGACTCGAATTTGGCCAGTAAACGCAGTACAATCACAAGCATAATTTATATAATCTGGCTCAATTTACACAAGAGAGACAACAACCAGACAGTTTATTGGAAATGAACTGCCTTCCCAGCATTTCGCCCCAAGCATTAAAACACACACACACACACACACACACACGTATACAGTGTACACACACACAAAGAAACGTGCCTCCTCAGCACTTACTTGAAGAGCATGACAGCACACCGTCTGATATGCTCTCTTACTGTCATTCTGCACCTCCGGCATTCAAAGGCTACCGTGCACAAACAGCACGCAGACACACAAACACAGAGCTACTCATTATCTGTGTATAGATGTAAATGCTAGAACCTCATAACAGCCATTTCAGAATAGGAGTGCAACTAAAACATTAAACATTCTGTGAGACGGAGATATGATAGAGTGGAGAACGGCATTTTATAAAGATCCCAGATTCAAGCCCAGGATGTGCCACGTTATTGGAGGACAAACTGAATTATTTCAACCAGTCAGCAGTGACCTTGAACTCAGACATGTGAGCTCAACTTTTTATGTTGTACAGCTTGCTTTTACTGGCGAGGAATTTTGAAGATGAGATGTTACTGGAAGCTACTGTCAGTTAGTCCCAACTCTTCTCAGGACACGTCGACCTTTAAAATGTCAAACATGGAAACAGTTATAAAAACAAATGAACTAATTCTCTATGCACACCTCACATGAGCCAGCAGTGTAATACCAAATCATATGACAATACCAGACCAGCATTTCAATTAAAGAAATTAATATCAGTTTTTGATGGTAAAAAAAATACCAGCTAAAGCTTCAGATATTCTGCATTTATGTACTTTTTTCCTGCAATGCTAATATGTTCAGATTAATATGTCTTAGTTGTATTAGATTCATTTAACTTCATACGAGTATTGCTTGATTGTGATAAAACTGGCTGCAGTTGCACCAGGCAGCTCTGAGTGAGCGAGTGCGTAGTGTGTGTATGTGTTTCATCATCCATTTCCTCTGCTACTGCATCTCCAGGTCCCCGCTGTGAAGATGTTGAATAGAATAGGCACCTTCAAATGAATAGCCATAAAAGTGCGTAGCGTGAGAGAAAGACTTCAGATGGTCAAAATCAGCAGCAGTGTGAACATCATACATCACCTGAAAGTGTAAAGTCTACAGTCTTAATCTATGATGAACATATTTCTCCATTTCAAAACACTGCATCAGTGTCGTCTGGACATCTCCCACCAAAACAGGAAACACATGCTTGAATTCATCCATTCTGCAAACTGAGGTAAATGGAGGCAAATGTTCACTCGGATAAAGTGTGACCGTACATGTAGGCTACTCCATAGTTGACGGGCACCTCATCAGGAAAGTAACACAGCCACAGAGATGGCAAGACGTGTGATTGGTCAGCATGGGCTGCTTGTGTTTTCTCCAACAGTTTCTGATGCTAGTGGAGATTATTGGAAGTGAAGAAAACGTGAAAAAGGTCGACGAAGGACTCAACAATGTTCCCCTTCTTCTTCAGAAAAACACACGTTGTAAAGCCGTCTCCACTGAAAACCTACTGCTCACCGTGATTCCCTGTCTATGACTTAAATGTAAATATGCCAGATGCACAGAAATAGTCTCCTGTTGAGTCATGAGACAAGGTTAAATACAAGTTACCTGGGTGAATTTCCAGTTCTATAAATACATGCTCACTCAACTGTATGCTACAAAGTAAATAAAACAATCTAATATGGCCTGATCATATACGATCCATCTGTCTAGTGTTGCAGAAGTGCAATCAACAGGTGAAATCCGAACTATCAATCAACACCTATTCTCTACGTTTCAAGTACAAACCCAGCTTGCCTCATCTAAAAAATGATGTGGGTTAACGATTGTTTTGTTGATCATTTACCTTGTCATTGGGCTTGCCATTTCTTTGTTTATTGAAGAGACTGCAGTACATGGTGCACATTATGTATATTTATATATGCAAGATGTCATTGTAGCTTTACTGCAATGAGTTCTGTTGGTAGAGGGCTTAGTGTCGCTGCTTATTGTAAGATACATTTCTGTGCAAAAAGGAGAGCCTATAAAGAAGCCATTCTTCTCTGAGACTGATTAACTGACACCAAAGTTTCACATCTACTGCTGACGTTTTGGACGGATTGTCTCCATCAAAAGACGAGTGTAGTTGTGCTAGAAATATCTTACAGTCACATCACATCATTGATGTTTGGCTCACTGTCCAATCAATGGTTCAGGACGGATTTTCTTTAAACATTTTTTCTGTATATTCACTTCAGACTCAGGTACATGCTCAGCCCAATACAGTGAGATGCTAGTTGTCAGTAAGAACTCTTCAATGGTAATTTGGTGATTGAATTGAATCTGACAGATGAGTATTAATTATTAAATAACAGTGCCCATATTTAAGTTTAAGTATCTGAAACAATCAAAATAATGTTCTTATGTGTCCTTCTCTGTCACAGCATGAAGACGCTAAAGTGTTCAAGTTTCCACATCATGTGTTTGTGAGTGCGACACTTATAGATGTATAGTGTGCATAGTGTCACTTTTAGCGTGATTAGTTGCTGTCAGCTTTCCAACAGCTGTGTGAACCATCTGCGATAGTTTACAGGATGAGCCAGAAACAGAACATGTGTTTTTTCACTTAGGACACTTTGCTCATCACAAATGGGATTAAAATCGCAGATGGATGCCGCAAAGATAGAGGGATAAAGAGGTAACAGTACCAAGATGATTTGGCATCTCAAGTGTGCAAATAGTACAGACACTAGTGATCTTCTATATGTACATGCAACACAACAGTCATGACCTTACAGGGCCTAATAAACAACTTCATTTTTCTTTTTTCCATTATTTGTTGTGAAACATTTTTATGACGTCAGTCAGTGCATTAGGTGCTCCTCGGTTCTTCATGTTAAGCGAGAAAGATTTTGGATTGGATTCTTCCTTGGTTACCATGGAACCCACAGGGGGACATAAATTTGAGTTCAAATGTAAAAAAAAAAGTTAAAAACAAGCCTGGCATCTGTTTCAGGGAGTTCAGTTAAAACTCTGTGTGCAGTCACACACGTGTCTCCATTGCTAGCTAGCTTACAGCTAACACAGAGTTGGTACATTTGCTGTCTGGGGCAAACAAACACACATGATCCAAAATACATATTCGTGTGAATGATGAAAGCAATTTCATTTATACAGCCCAATATTAAACATTTGTCTCAAAGGGTTTTACAGGTTGTACAACATACGACACCCTATCCTTAAACCCTAAATTTGAGTATTTTTATATAAAACTCCCTCTTTTCTTGCTATAAAACGTAAAAATACATTTTTAATGACTCATCTTGACCTGTCAAATCACAGTAGAAGGTGTGTGTTTGGATTTCAGCTGAATGTGGTAATGTGTTTGAGGTCTGATTTATTCATTTAACACTTGTCCTGATCCAACAACGCAGGTGAGGGAGGTGTGGGCGGAGGTGAACAGTCCTTCAGCTACATATCTTTCCACAACCCTGTATTATCTCGCTTGTACAAGTCAGCTACAGTGGTGGAGATGGGTGACCCCTGTGGCTTGTTAAAAACCCCTTTGTGCATGAAATAAGTGGTGTCAAGCCACAGTCAGTTAGATGATCTGATCAGTGTAGGTTGGTTTCATCTTGCCAGCCGGGGTCCTGTGTTAGTCCTGTGTTGACAATAACAATTGCCATCACATTTAGGTAAAAAGGTGAATGTCTGAAAAGGACATTATTGATACTGAACTGCAGGAGGTTCAGCCCACATTACCTCTATATTGAGCCTCTTGGCACCTGCTCTTACACCCCACAATAGTCATGACTATGTGTGTTATATGTAACGCCTAAGTCACAAAAAAAATAAGGTCTTCCACCAGCTTCAGAATTTGATTATCCAATCTGACAATGTGATAAAAAAAAGCACTAGCTCAGTGTTGGTTTGTAGATGAACAGGCACCAGTATTGGCTGGTATATTTCTTCTCCACAAACATCTGTGTGCACGTATGTAAACTGCCTGCAGTTAAAACAAGACTGTCTGTTCGACTGCCAGCAAAACTCACCCTGCCACCAGGCTTGTGCTGATTTCATGCTCTACCCGTCCTCCTAGCATCCTCACAACATCTGCAGCGCTCCAAGCAATCATAAGGCAAACTGGACCAGGATATGTTGTTCATAGTTCTCCCAGACCTGTGTTGTAATGTTGGTGTGGTATAGACTTCTTTCCCTCTGAGCAGCACGGCTCCTTGTTCTCACCATGGCTTGACAAAGAGGAAACACTCATAAGAGGATAATTGGGCCCCTGACACTTCTCAGGCTGTACTGTGCAGAAACTCATTCTGCTTCTCTGTAGGCAAACTTACAATTTCCTTAAATGTGCTTCCAGTGCTGCAGAGGCCATATGACTTCTACATCGTGTTCACGAACCGCAACACTGCAACATTTCTAGTGTCCTTCTGCTTTACTTCAGCACGCTATGATGACATAGCAGCATGAAACAAACCGGGACATAAGAAAAATAGAGCCTAATTTAGACAATCCCCACACGGTTTTCAGACTCTATAAAGCAGAAAGTTTTCCATCTAGATGTGCAGAAGGTAACAATTCTGCAACGGAGAGCAAAGGTCAGACGTAAAGCAGCTTCGAGGTTTGACAGAGAGAAGCCTCTGTTTAAAAGTACTGCTCTGATCCGAGGAAATAAACATCCACCCTCGCTGCTCCGGCCTTCACTTTAGCCTGCATGTGTTGAAGTGAAAGATAAGCACAGGGAGACAGTAACAGTGACTATTTGTTTGTGTGAGTGTGTATGCGAGTCTGGCACCATGCCATCCAGCTTGCAGTCCTTTTTAGATGGACTCCGGGGAGCGTTTTAAAACCGCCGGTGTTCAATCTCACTAAATCATGTTATTTATGACTCTTTTTGCAAGTCACTCAGGGGTAATCTTTACTTTGCTAGACGATTGGAATTTTCGATAATTTATACCACTGTAATTAACTGCAGCTGTACAATGCCTCTTGAAAGCACATAAAACACAAAAATATGTATGTTGAGTGGGATTCATATGTTTAGAGGAATTGTTACGGAGGCAGTGGGGGTTTGGATCCAAGCGCAGACAGCAGAGACAGACTTGGAGTTGCTTCAAAGGTTTATTAAACACAACATGGCTTACATGAAGGTGTGGGTAGGCAACCAGGCAGGAAGACAGATAAACAAGTGAATCCAGGTATGACAAAGAAAACACAGAGAACATACAAGGCAAATCTGGACTGTGGGAAACAACACAGGAACAAAGGAAGGGAACCGGTATATATAGAGAGTAGTCAACGAGGGAAACAGAAACAGATGAGTAACTAGAGACAGGTGATCCTAATCAAACAGGCGGGAACAGAACAAAGGCATAAAGCAAACAGCACACAAGAAAACAAGACACACGATTTCACAAGAAAACAGGAAATCAGTCCAGAAACGGCCAGAATCCAATATAAGTTCTTCGTGAGTCAAGACAGTTATTGCTTAAGTGATGATACTGACATCAGCTACCCCAGAAATTCATTGTTAAAGTTCCAGTTCACACACTCGACAATCTAGGCTGTGCTTTTTTTCTTCTTTTTACTGTGAGGCAGATTGCCTCCTGTAAGTGAAGGTGTATTTGATGCCTAGCTGGGGTCCAGTGTGAGTCTGACCTCTTCATGTATCTGCCATAATGCACAACCACTACATGTGAATGCAGCTGGTAATCAAACACTGGAAATAGATGCGTGCAGTGCTTGAGGCTCCTGCAGGTAGACCTTCCTCCATAGGTCCGGTATATGGTCCAGCAGATGAGTGACAGATTGGATTTAATCTCCATTTATCCTATGAGTGTTTGCTGAGTATGCTTTTCTTAAGGGCCTGGGGTTCTTTAACAGCTGATGTTCAGAGGCAGAGACGAATGTTTCTTTTTTTCCCCTTCACCTGCATTTTTCCAATTAGGGCTGTGAACTGGTTTCCTTTTTGTCAGGGGGTCATTCCTTTAACCTTCATGCTGCTGAGACACAGAGAGGACTGAGAGTGATTGAGTTGGTTGAGCAGAATAATATAAAATAGGTATAATAATTCACCCAACGCTGCAGCCAAGAAATAGAAAACACAATTCCCATGTCAGACATCAGCTCAGACAGATGGTTGTGCGAGGATGAGAGTGCGAAGCTTAATGTCTTTGCCAGTGTCTCTTTGGTCTACTGGGGACACTCTGCTGACTGGCTGGTAGATTCATTTAATTCCCACGCGTGAACTTATGGGTATGAATGTGCTTAGCTACAATAAACACATTAAAATAAGCAAAGCTTTGTGTTCGTCAGCTCACGGAGGGCGACGGTGTATGATATGAGATTTGTCTCTGAGGATGAGTGGAGTCTAGCTGATTGTGCTAATGATCTGCTGTGTTCAAGGATAATTCGTTTTGGCTCTTCTGGCGGGTTCCAAAGGGATCAGGATACATTTCTAATTGTTTTACAAATAGTTGGGGCGTTTCCCGATAACTGAGTCAAACCTACCGCACATCAGCATCTCATTATGTTGAAAGCATGAGTGACAACACCCTAAGACTGCAATAGATACACTTACTGTACTGTGTTGTTGACGTTCAGTCCAAATAGGAACAAGAGGATGTGTTTTGACCTAAATAATGTGAAAGCTTATATATTTACACCACTGACTAGTATAGTATAATAATGACTACAGTATCAAGTTGTAATCAATACACAGGTCACTATTCCCAGACATTTTTACATGTCATAGCAGGTGTATTTAATAACAGTAAAAACAACTGCATTATATTCTATGTGTGCCTATTTCGCTGATATTTTACCTTTAATTATACACTAAAAAAAGGTCTGATGGTATTGTGTGGTACTAGTGAATCATCTTGTGGGCAACATGCTCTGTAAGCAGATGGACTGCAGCGAGCTGGTGGATGAATAACAGCTGTGAATTAGTCTCCTTCACATCCTCACTGCCCTTATAGAACATGTTGACCTTTACTTCCTTCTCAAACATATGGGATAATTTGGACTTAATCCAAATATCCAATGTTAATGGCTAAAAATAAGCCAAAACGTGTATTTTTGTTACTATTGATGGTGTTGTTATCTCTCTCTCTTTGCTCTCTACTCTCTTTCTTCCCTCTTTTCTTTTTTCATCATTCCTGCCTCTTGTTCTTTATATGAAAGCCTAAACTTCTGCGTGGTCCCTCTACATGTTTGTGTGTAATTCCCCCTGCTGAGTTGTGCATTAAATCAGCCAGAGCAGCCCGCTAATGAAAAGCCGAGGTTGGGGCACTTTGGCCTTGTTTTTACAGTTTTGTTGAAGAGTCGAAAACACACCTTGAAAATCAATGTTCTCCCTCTCTCTTGCAGTCTCAGCAGAAGTGCATTATGATCTTTGCCTTGGTGTGCTGCTTCGCCATACTGATGGTGTTGATTTTCTCAGCTGTGGACATTTGGGGCGAAGACGAAGACGGGATCACAGAGGAGAACTGTAGCAGGAACTGCAGGTGAGATCTGCAGAACCACAAACACAATTCACTGTCAGTGGTTTCCCAACGTTTTTGCCTTGTGGCGCCTCGTCACAAGTTCTGGCTTTAGCTTAGGGCGCTCAGACCAAAATCAGCCCTGCGTTAAAACAATACAGGCGGCTGCGTTGGTGCAGCTGTGTGGCTTCAGGTAACGCTGAGACATGAAATTCGATTCAGGAAGTGCAGTTTGAGTAACAGATGCAAGAAACTGAAGGTGCAGAACACTGCAGAGCAGTTTATAATAGTAACACAGGAGTTTACATCGCTGGAAAACGACCATAAATCTATCATAAATTATCTAAACAGTAGCAATACAATGTTCATGTTACAAAGCAATCCACGAGGGATGTGCTTTTGTATGTATGTGATAAAATAATAACATCATCATTTATGGGAAGTTCAGTTTGAATTCAAAGAAATGACCACTTAACAGTAGGATATAAAAGTAATGCCAACCACGGTCTTAACCAATTTACAATCTGATAACAATCTTCTTTCTTTTTTTTTTTTGCTCATTCAGAATTATTCAGAATGTCTGCTTCCAAATAACAAAACAATGCCTGAGAAACCACAGAGAGTTTCTTTATTTATGTGTACAGAAATACAGCAGAGCAAAAAATGTATTAACTGTAATATATAAATCTTGGGAGCCTGTTGCTTATGCCAATGGTGCTAGAAGCTTCTATGAATAAAATCCACATTTCCTTCAACCCATCTGGCTCGCCTTGGCCTTGCTCGGTATGATTTTTCCACCAGCTTCCACTGTTTCAAACTCGGATAGTTTTTGTTCAGTTTCGAACCATAAAGCAATCCCAGTCTGTGCCACAGCAGCTCTAACTCACTGGCACAAGGTATAAACTGCAGTGTAGAGGCTGTAGAGCCCACGGCATTGTTTGCATTTATTTAGAGAGAGTATACTGCTCTCTCAAATATAATGTGGCAAAATATAAAATGCCAGATGCCAAGTAGCACCAATACATAACAAATCTTTATTCCCTCTACCTGATCCTTTTGGGGCCTCCCCCGCTGCCCTGAAATGATTGCCTGGATCTTCTGAAAGGTTCTTATATATAATATATTCTTTAGCAGGAGTTTCTGTTTAAGAATATGGATCCCAGACAAAAAGCCTGAAAACCACTGCAGTATGTCCTGGTGGTCCAGAGTGATACAGCAGTCCCTGTTCTCTCTGCTCTCCACTTCCTACTGGTTCCCCTCCATTAGACTCTTATCATCCAATTTAACATTCAGCCTTGAATTACTTCCCTCTCTCTCTCTCTTTCTTTATGCCTGTGTCCATCTACTCTCTCCCTCCTCTTCCCCAAACCAGCCATTTAACAACCTTTCAGAGAGCTCTATCAGGGATCCCTCTCTTCCACATAAGGCTGTAATCCCAACTTGTAAAGCTGAATTGGACTCCTCTCCCGCTGTGATGGACCCCTGAAGCTTGGGGGTAGAATGAGAGATAAATACGAGGCTGAGGGAGGGAGGAAGGGAAGCGGGGGTGAATCAGATGGAGGGAGAAGAAGAAGATGATATCAGTGTAGATTTTGGGTTGGAATGAGAGAGATGAATGAATTAATCAGCTGTTATTGGCCTTGCTGTCTGTGATGACGGGGGGCTTGTCAGGACTTTCAGAAATGTGCGCTGTTATTTATGTCCCATAAGCTTAATGATGAAGTTTTACTGAGACATGCATCATTTGAAAGACCTGTGCTGAGGTGTGCAAGTGTAACATAATTCATGATTCCATAAAATGTCTTGCTCAAAGCAAGTTGCAGTACAAGACAGGAAAAGTGATTGATTACTATGAGACTGACATATTTAAAATAGGGTGCACTGAGGCTTGCTCATATGCTCACTTAAATTCCTCAAGGTATTTGTAATTCATCAAAGGAAATGCACTCAAAGCCCTTTTTAGGCATTGTCATTTCTTACACCATGAGTGAAAATCTAATGAAATATCTACTGAATAATCTAAATACAGAAGGTCCCCTTTCTTGCCTTGCTGTACAACCAACCGTCTCCTTCCACAGAAAATCATCAACATCTTTCTGAGCCTTTTAGCAGCCCACATTCAGCAGATTTTGTTTGTTTGTGATGTTGTAATTTAGACATGTCACACACAGCTGGTTGTTTGGTTATGTAGATTTTCCCTTTAAACTGGTTTTGCCCCCATAGTGAATAATGCTTGCACCTCAGGGACAGGAGACCTGAGATGGGTTGCTGCTACTGTGTGTCTGCAGAGAAGAAAAAGTCACAATGATGCAGATAGCTACTTCGTGTAGTTGTCTGGCTGGCAGTACAATCAAACATAATTAATTTGATTTATATTTTCACCTCTGAGGATGAACAACTTCAGCTATGATTGCAGTAATGGTTCCTGTTAGGCTTACAACAGCAGAGTGTGTTGCTTGGATGTTGGAGCCCAGTGGTAGCAGTTTGTACCCTCTCATCTGACTGTATCCAAATGGCGTATGCATCTATAACTGATGTATCCCTGATGCACATGTATAATTGCCTGGTGTCAGACGGCTGATAAGCAGGTTAGTATTGATGATGCCCTGATGAAACACTGGACTTAACATTTGCCTTTAAAATGAACAGCGTGCAGGCAGCAGAACAGCAGCAGCTACTGTGACACCCATATTAATGTCCTCGCTGCTGTACACCCAGAGCTCAGGGCAGCTCATGAGAGGAGTGGATAATTTATATCAGATGTCAGGGGCTGACTCTTGCACACTGAGATTTTTCAGCATGATGCCATGCTGTTACCCTAAGTGCACTACAGCAGACAAACTATCACAAGCCTTTGCATGTAATTGGCACCATTACATACACTATCCTAACATGCTGTAGTGATTTTTTATACTGTTTGTTTAACACGTAAACTTGCCTCGGCCCTGACCGCTGTGTAGTGGTGGGATGTGTGTTCTTAGCTTCTGCTTTTTGGAATAAAACATCAGGAGAGAGAGTTAATCCTTTTTTTTTTAAGGGAATAAATCTAAATCATCCAAGTGTGCACACCGACCACACTGTGAAGATTACATTCAGACACTCTCTCTCTCTCATGTATGCGTGCACACACACACACACACACACACACACTGTGAAGTTTACATCACATAGGTATTGGCAGGTGCGGCTGAATCACACGCATGACGGTGCAGATGGGTAACAACAGTGGAAGGGACCAACAGTGAACACCAAAGGCTGCATAAGTCGATGAATCCCGAGCGGACAGACACAACTGCCTCCCTGCTTTCTCCACTTATAAAACCAAAGCCTGTCTGGCTGTTTAAATGACTCCCAATCACCATTCATCATACCTCACAGCCATTAGAGTGGACTGAGAGGATTTCTTTTAGAATCAGATTAGCCCTCCTCCTCTTCCATCTATTTTCCATCTATCCTTGTTTTTCCTCATTGTGCTGGCCTAGTTTTTGCTGTCTTTTCTGAACAAAGGAGACTCTTTTCTATGTGATGTAAATGTTAATCTTCTCTATAATTCTCCACAGCTTCTTTTGTGCTTTTTGACACTCTCCTTTTCATTTTACTCACTCAGTGTTCAGTCCTCTCTGACTGTGTTTGAGGATGGAAGAATACCCGCTGAAGTAAAACCTTCAGTACCGTATGAGTTAACTTTACATCTGATTCTCCCAAACTCTGCTTCACTAAACATATTGTCATTTTCATGAAAAGAAATCAGCATGCTGTGATCACAGAGGGTGTAAGTCCTAGAGCATCGACCCTTGGCCACTTTCCAAAACCTGACTTAGCTTTACGTTTGCCAGGAATTCATTTCCAAGCTGTGAGCTGGCCACTGGCCTCTCAGTGTGATGCCAGCACATTATCACCTGCTGCACATGCATCCAGTCTGCCCTTGAGTGAAGTGCTCGCTGCACCCCGAGCTGTCACACTTTGGCTGACCCTGTGCTCTGACTGGTCCGAGTGCTAAGATGTGTTTGGTATCACAGAGCACTCGCCAGGGAGTCTGCCAGCACAGACACCACTGTGTTTTACAGCCAGTTATTGTTTAGGTTTTTTCAGACCGCAACCTTTACTGTTTTGGTTCATTCTCGCTGCTCTTATAAGATAGATAGATAGATAGATACTTTATTAATCTCCAAGAGAAATTCGTTTCCAGCAGCATCAGACAGTTTCCAGAAATAGGGCTGTGATAAACCCACTGTATGCTGCCTGCCCAGCACCAAATGGCACACTGACAAAGTTAGCAACTACCTGGTGAACATAGCAAAGCATTTAGCAGCTAAAGAGCCAGTTATTTCATCCAGGAGTTGGTGGAGACCAAAAACAGAGTTAAAATGAACACCACTTAAAATGAATGGTAGTGTCGCAGTGTCTTCTTGTCATAAAAGGCAACTGTTTGCTAATATGTTCATATATATATAACAACTTAACAACATTCTGAAGATTAGGAGATACCTGTCGGAGCACTCGACCCAACTGCTGGTCCAGGCACTTTTGCTCTGCAAGCTGGACTACTGCAACTCGCTCCCTGGTACTGGCCTTCCAAGCGGTGAACAGGACTGCACCAACCTACATCCAGACCATCGTCCAGCCTTACAACCCTGTTCGCCAACTATGGTCGGCCTCTGAGAAGTGCCTGGCGGTTTGACTTCTCAGGGACGCCAGCTCACATCTGAGACTTTTCTCCTGTCTGGCCCCCCAGTGGTGGAACCATCTCCCCACATCCATCAGAGAAACAACCTGTCTGGCCACTTTCAAGAAAAGACTAA
>JAVQJL010053795.1:0-35231 GCA_036024295.1 Nannoperca obscura | reverse complement strand
CGTCTCTGCCAGACCTCCCAGGTCCCTCCCCTCACTGCACATGATTGGTCGATGAAAGGTTGATGGGCGACTGATCTGTCCACAGCTCCAATAAAATGCTCAATAAAGCACCGATCCTGGCCCTGACAGGGCTAATAGAAAAACACGTAGAGGAAAAAGCACCTAAACACGCATGATGTACACATGGGTGCACGTACACACACCATTGTGTCCCAAAATAAACACATATCTCCTCGCTAGTTTAAACCACATTGCTGTTTTTCAGCTCTTTGCTTTTTTTGTGATTGCTTGATTTAGTTAACCCCCCTTGTGCTACAGATAGATATTGACATCTGGGTTTTTATTTCATTTTATTATAATCTTAATATATATATATATATATATATATATATATATATATATATATATATAGTTCTGTTAAGAATCCATTGTGTACACATTAGAGCTAAGACAATTAGTTGATGAACAGAAAGTAAATTTAATTGATTATGTCATTTTTTAAGCAAAAAAGGCTAAAAAGTCTATATAGAGAAGAATTACGGAATTATTCTTCCATGACAGTAAACTGAATATCTAAGACATCTGAACATGTTAACTTGGACTTTGGGAAATTGTGATAGGCATTTTTCCCTTTTGTTTTGGACATTTTGTTGCTGAATTAAGAAAGTAATTGCCAGATTCATCAATAACAAAAAGTAAATGTTAGTTACAGCCCTAGTGCACATATACAGTGGTCTACAAAAAACTAAATTTGAAGAGGAAGTATATTTGGTTGACAGGAAAGACCAGTCATTGTTTTTGTGTGTAGTGAGGTGCAACAAGAGAAATGGGTGTGTGTGTCTTGTCTGCTTGGGTGACAGAGACGTGAGCACCAAGGTCAGAGGCAGAGAAGAAGTGACACATGCATCACAGGGTTGTGACATGCCAGGGTCACGACAAAGGTCACGCTGGCTGCCCAGAGAACACACACTCATGTCCTTTAGCTCCTCTCTCTGCGTGTGTTTTTTTGTGTGAGGGTGTCAAGGAGTGACCGTCCCTTCAAAGGAAACGGGATGTAGAAGCAAACTCAAGTCTGGGGAACAAGGATTGAGCGGAGAGCAGGTCACAGGCAGGGCCTAATGGCAGTGTGATGTTGTGACTACAGCTTTCTCTTTAGGTTAAATGCAGTGCAGAGACAGAGAGAAAGAGAGAGTGAAAGAGAGAGGAAGGGTGACTGAGAAAAAAAGGTAAGAGACGGAGTGTCTGAGAGAAACAGAGTGAAAGCACAAGTGGAGCATCTCAGCAAGAAAAACACTTAAAGTGAGGGATAGTGAGCGGTGATGGGGGACACAGACGGGGGACTGAAGGAGGGAGGAAGAGGAACGGAAGGGGAGCAAGTGGGCTCCCTCGCCTGAGGCTGATGCATTGTGACAGTCACTTAGAAGGATTTCACTTCCCCTAAACTGTGGCTTGCAGGAAGAAACACCATAAGTTGGGACAATTATGGGCTGAAGGAGATATGACAGGACACATGCAGAGTGAGCTGCAGAGGGAGGGAGGGAGGGAGGAAGGAAGTGAAGCAAGGGGGGGTGTGAAGCAAACGACTGTGTGTGTATGTGTGCATCTCCCATGTGAATACACTCAGGAGAACACAATCATATCATCTGCTTGCATTTGGCAGATTGGTCTGTATATGTACAGTACATATGCTGTCCAAATACTGTGTGTGTGTGTGTGTGTGTGTGTGGGTGGGTGGGTGCGTGTGTGTGCTTGCCTGTGGGGGCCAGGGAGGGGTTCTTGCTCAGTGCACGCCATGTCAGGGAGGGCCGGCGTCTCGCTCCTCATGGTACCGTATGTTACCACTCTGCCTCCCTCATTCCTTCACTTCGTGTCTGTAACTTAACCTGGTGACGGGGGGTAGGAGGGAGTGTACGATAGGAAATAAAATAGAAGTTAGATTTAAATGCTGCCTAGAAAACAGGCCCTATTTCTTTCTATTCTTTGCCTGATTTGATTTCTTCCAGTGAACCCTTTTGCATGTTAATAGTTTGGTCTTTTGTGTCACAGCCCTGATAAGTGTCCCTAAAGTTCTTTTTGCTACAGCACATTGCATTACCCCTGTGCTGCAAACTCTGCCAAGAATGTCACTGTAATTTGAGTGTAAGTGGATTCCAAGAAATACACTTTTCCTGTTTCATTGAGTCGTTTTGCTTTCAGCGCTATTATGTCCTTCGTGCGAGTGAGGTGCGGGTGAAATTGCCTCAGCTTTTCTCTGGCTTGTGTCTTTTCGAATGGCACCTACAGTTACAGTTCACCTACAGTTCCCTTATTTCTCTTTCCATTTGTCTGTGTGTGCACACAGTGCGATAAATAATGACAACAGCAAAAAGAGCCTTCATGTTGAAAAATATACCACACTTGACCGCGCTGTGATACCATCTATTCAAACATAAACATAGATATGCGTCTCTCCCCCTGTCTTTGTGTCTATATTTCCTCCCCAGTTTTCTTTTTTCTTTTTTTTTTATGAAATGTTTTATTTCCTTGCACAATCCTTTACACAGAGCCCATACATCACTCGTAAAAAAAATAATCAAATCAAGGCTGATTTAAATATAAGTATTCTGGCTCCCATATGAGTGTTTCTTACATGTATATGCACTTTTTTAACATGTCTTATTACTAGCATTTTAGTTATTTAAAAACACAGATATAAGGTAGGTATATTGTTGGGATCTGTTCACTTTGTCAGCAGGTACAAGGCCTGCAGATTCTTAAAATGCTGATTTGGTTTCTTCAAATGCAAGTTTAGATTGCTAAATCAGCACTTGATTCCACATAGAAACCACTAGTCACCACTGCATCTGTGATCAATTTAATTTTGAAGATATGGATGAAGATATTTCGAAGATAATGATTCTCTGTAACCTACTGCAGCCACACCGTTCTCCCTGAAGTGATGTATAAACCAAGCTTTAGTCTTCCGTCCTCGCCACGTTTCTCCCTGCTTTGCTTCCTCCTCATCAGTATGGCAGTTGTGTATGCTGAGCTGGCTTTTGATAGACTTTCGTTTGGGTTGGTCATCTGAGATTTGGTATTAACTCTCCCTCTCTCTTCCCTTCCTTTCCCACCTCTCCCCTGTGGGTATTATTCAGATGCACCTCCAGCCTGTGCTGAGACTAGCTGTGTGAGGGAGTGGTGGATGGAGGGGCAGGCTGGGACAGTGGTTGAGGGGTATTAGACCCTTGAACACAGCTGGGACCCCAACTATCAAAGAGATGGTAATGACCGTCTGCTAGCATTAGAGAAGCTGGGATGAAAGAATGGCGAACAAACCCACTGAGAGAGGAGTTTGGCACTGTGTCGAGTGCCTGAGCACATTACCACCTCTTCCTGTCGTGTCTAGTGGACTAATGAGTGAGACTTAATGTTTTTGCAAACAATAGTAGTAAAAGGTTGGGAATAAATCTCAAGTAGGTAAGGGCAGAGTCATAATTAGTAAAAATAACACTGTATGCATTCAAGGAGGTGTCGTTTGGCTCTTTTTCTCCACAATTGCCACTGTGATAATAACTGTCTTTTGGCATCTAATAAGCCTTCAAAGTCAAACTGACTTCCAGGATTGTATTTCATTTTCTTACCAGTACCCATAGCAACATGTCCACACCAACACAGCGCCTTGCCTTTTTTCCCTTTTTTTAAACACAGTGCTATTTTTGGTCTGAAAGCCTGCTAAGAACTTTCTTAAGCAAACAAACAGATGGTAGAAGATTTCAGAAGTTGTGTAAGTAGTTATGTTTATGTTTAATCTTGAGAGGGTGGACCTGCTTAACTGAACCCACGTCCTGGCAGTTATAAGCCTATAGGTAAAAAACAGAAGGGCTGTTTCACACTCCTTAGGGCCTATTACCAATAACCTCTTGCAGCCCATGACAGGGGTCAAGAAGGGTTGTGGGCTAAGCACTCCATCGTCTATAGAGTCAATAAAGGACTCATGTCTGTCAACAATGTCCCTTATAGTGATCTATTGAAGAGACACAGCAATGTGCATTTGTGTGTTGGTGGTGTTTGAGAAGAGATTAGTAACCATCACTATGATATGTTGAATGCTGAAGCCTCTCCCAAACTGGTTTGATGTACAGTAAGATCTCTTTACAGTGTATCGCCACACAAAGGTGCAACCATGCAAGAACACACATTTTTCTGGCCCTAAGTCCATTTCTTTTTATACCACTGGTATCTGCAGCTCTCCACACAGTCCATGCAGGCTTAAATTATTTATCTCGTCTTGCTCTCCCTCGATCTTGTGCTCTCTCTTCATGTCGCTCTCTGTTGCCCCCCCCCCCCCTCGTTCCCCTTAGCACTTGCTTCATTTGTTTGCTTTGAGGAGCTAAATCTTGTTTGCGCGTATTAATAAGTCAAGGCGGATTATCCCCCATCACCCCACCTCCCCCACAGCCCCCGTAGCGTCCTAGCCCTCTCGGCTTACACTGTATTTGCGGCCGGGTGGCTCTGTTTGCAGAATGCCCGCCCCCCCACCATACCAGAGAGGCCTAGTGTGCAAGGCTAATTAGATTAATTCCGATGCCTGTAATGATTGCTCGCCATCTATTTTTAATGACTGGTGCATATCAAAGAGTAGTAAAGCATGCTACCAGCGAAGCCTGCTCCCAGTCCCCCAGCGTGTCAGGCGTTGTAGGAGGCACTGGCTTAGTGTTAAAGTGTCAGCATATTGCCATTGTATAAGTGTGTGTGTGTGTGTGTGTGTGTGTACATTTTTGTCACTCCAGGCTAAGAAGGAACATGTGTTCAGCTTGGCCTCTTCAAATATAAATAAATAAAACACAAATAAATAAATTAGCATCCACGCGATGACACGACATTGTGATATTTTTTGTGGTTGTGATACACATACTTCCAGCTGTTGTAGTTTCTGGGTGCTGCTCATAAACTTTTTTGTGTTTTAATTTTGGAGGGACTGGAAAATATAATAGATTAGGTTATGCAGTAAAACAGATGCAGAACTAATTTAAAATCTGCATAAAGTAAACAGTATTAGTATTACCTCTTTTTTCTCTATTACTCCCATCTGATGTTTTTTTTCTCTCTCAAAACATGTCCTGTTTTCCAAGCTCCCTCTCTCGCGTAGTAAATCAAAAAGTAAACCGTCTTCATAGTGTGTCATCAAGCATTAAGCCATGGCTTACACCTTGCCATGCCTGAGCATGTGTGTTCATCACAGCTCTTTATGCATTTGAGATGTTGCTCATCTTTAATAAATAGATCCAAGTCTCTTCCCTCTTTCTTCACCCCTGTGTTTCTTGGCCCTGTAAAAGGGAGTATAAATATTTGAGAGGCAAGCAGCTCAAATGTGGGGAAAAAGGGCCGTTTAGCGAAGCCATTTGGAAACACAAATCTGAAATGAGAGACCGTAAAGAGTAAAGGAGGAATAAAAGGAAGGGCGCAAGATCATGAGGTAAGAACCAGACATCATTCAGAACAAGCCCTCCATATACACATCTTTCGTTCTCTCTCTCTCTCTCCTGCTTTTCTTCTACAGTTCCTCTCTCTCACGCTGAATAGATACGTGCAGCTCCCACACACACACACACACACACACACGGTAGATTTCCATAAAATATTAAAGGAGGTGTTTCCTGTAATTATAGCACTGTTTGCCTCTGCCTCAAAGCTTGATCTGTAATTAAACAGGATTGCACACGCATATGCCAAAGTAAAGCATGCACAAACACACCTCTACACCCCCATACACACACACACACACACACACACACAGTGAGCGAGGTTCAGATTTGTGAGTAGATTGCTGTAATTCATATGCTCTCATAACACAAATTTGTACACACACACACACACACACTCAATGGACTCATTCATAGACAAGTGCTCATACAGATCAAGGCTTGCGCAAACACACACCTTCCATGTCCCTCTCTCTCTCTCATCTTTACCTCATTCCCACAAGGAAAAGAAAATCAGGAGTCTGTAATATGCTATCTTTCCCAGACACCCTATTGTGATGTTATCTCCATAACTATCCATATATTGATCCACCACCCTCCTTCCTCCTCTTTAATTCTCTCTCCATCTGCCCCTCTCCCTCCCACCCCTCACCCAACCAGCCCTTATCTAATCTGGCTATGCCACTAATGGCAGCCATTCCCAGTCATGAACAAGTGCCATAATGTGCTCTGGTAAGCCGTTATGATGTGAAATGACCCTATTGATTGGCTCGCATCCCCACTGACAAAAAAGAAGTGGCGGCAGTCACTTATTACTGTTAATGAGCTGTGGGATAGGCCCTGAGTGGCACAGCACACATGCACACTCATACACAAACACCTGCATGTGCGTACACATGCAGACCTGCGCACTTTGCATAATCGTGGAGGCATTACTCCTACCTGTCTGTGTCCCGCCACATTTTAGCTCATTAGCAATGGGAGGTCCCACCGTGTGGGCGGGTGACGAGCTTTTAATGGCTGCCACTTGGCATTGTCATGTCGCGTTTTCGATGACTTTTGCATCTGTTTCTATTTTTGAGTATGTTGTACACACCTGGTGTGTCTGTAATGAACAAAGCAAAAGACTGCCACTTAGTCTGACAAATGATACAAGCTTTTGCTTTTTAAGTCAAGCGTGTTTTAGTACAGGAGCCCAGATGTGAGCTGATGTAGACAGTGTAATAGGAGCTGTAGCAGCGGTAAGTGTAATGGCCAAAACAAAACTGGGAGGTTGAGTTAGACACCAGCGTGTTGAGGCCACAGGCGTAGATCTGACTCTGACACTGTGCCGTGCAGACACAGGAAGTCGGTGTATGCCAAGCTTCTTTATGAATGAGGGGAATCTTCTTATTGGTTATGTGTGTGAATGTACATGGACGCCGCATGTTTTCCAAGCTGGCAGTGCCTCCTGGGGATAATCCATGGGACACATCCAATCAGCCGCAGTGCATGTGCGACACATGTTTTTTTATTCAATCTTCTTGTCTTTTCATCTTCCGCCACCACCAGAACGCTTCCTGCTATTTTCTTCCCAGCTCGGGACAAACGAATAACAGATGTGAGAGGTTGGAACTTACCCTCCCCTCCACCTCTCCTCTTCCCCTCCTCCTGTGCTGTAACTAGTCTGCGACAACCTTTGCACTCTCACTCTCTCCTCTCTCCATCTCTCCCTGCTATTTTGTTTCCCTGAAGCCTGCCCATCCCTCGTCCGCTATGTGGGGGACATTAAGCTGCACCCATCTCCCACCCGCTCCCACTGGATATCTGTGTCTTATTCTGTGTGTGACCTGGATCATTTTTGTGTACACGTCTAGATCGGTCTCGCTCCTCAGGGTCGCCACGTCTACGCAGTGAATCAGAGATTTATTTAACTCACGGGAATGACAAGTCAACATGGAGTTAAAGAATAACTGTGTCATACAGTTGCTTTAGCATTTCACATCATTTATTTCAGTGGAACTCTGAAGAGGAACAACTAGAGGAAGTGCAGTAAAGCAAAGTAAAGCAATTCAATGTCAGTTCAGCAATATAATTACTGAAATGTTTCAAAATCAGGATTTCTATTCTATCTTCTGTCTCAGAGTTTTAAACAACTCTTGTAGCTTATAGAGGGATTTTCTTCTATATGGCACATACAACGCTGACATGTTCCCATACAAATCAATCAAGAACTTTAGTAATTAAACTATAATTCAATACATTTGCTTATTTATTAGATCCTCAAATGAATAAATCAATGGCGTATCAATGTTGCATACTTGAAAAGATTTATTTATGCAAGGCTGCGAGCTGAGGATATAGTGGGGTGTCTGGGAAGAGTCAATATTTTCATATGTAAGCCTGTGAAATTAATGACCTAATATCTGCAATGAGAAAGCTCGTTTTAAAGGCATAATCCTCTCTCTGTTTCTTGGGAAGACAAGAGCAACTGAATCAATGAAGGTTTAGGCTCTGGGAAATTATAACTGCATACACATGCACATACAGGGACTCACACACGCAAACTCACGTGGTTGTATCTTAGACCACACACACACACACACACACACACACACACACACACACACACACAAACACACACAGGGTTTTATTATATCATATCTAGTATGCCAGCCCCGCTACAAGGGAGGGTGTTCTTTTATTCACTCACACAAATGACAATAAGTACTATTAAATTGGTATTAATGTTCGTGTCTTTAAGGTGAAAGGAACTGATTAAATAACATTTTACTTACAACTTTATTTTTCTGTGCAGAACACAAAGCAGTGCATGACATTTGGCTGTTCTTAAAAGTAGCAATCAGTTACTGTATTAAATCCAAAGGAAAAATATGAGGGGAAATTATACCTGCACTTTGCATAGTGAAAACACATGTTGAAGAAATAATTTCTAAATTTACTGTAATAAGCTCCAGTTCACCAACTGTACACTTTGAGAATTCATTCTCAGGTTGTGTAGCTGACCATTTTTCTTTTAGTTCTGAGAGCTCATTTATTCAGGGCTGTGCAACTTGTGCGTATATAACCAAGCTTATTGGTTACAATGCCAGGAAAGACAAAGGCTCTTTTGCATTCATCAAAGAGCTGTAGTTTTCTGCACGCACACACATGCACATAGACACGCATAAACATTTAGAATTAAAATGCCATTACTTAGCTGGAACGGAGGAGCTCAACAAGACAGAGGAGACAGGGAATGAGAGAAAAAGAGAGACCAAAATGGTACTTAATTCTTTCATTATCCAAATGAATGAAAATCACATCAATGTATCAAGACAAGGCCGTGCATCTGTCTCAAAATTAACTCACCAATTATGTGAGGAAGCTAATGAAGGCAGGAGCTCAGTGTGGCGATAGCTCGCAGCCGTCAAAAGGCTTTTGATTCCATTTGGAGGAAAGGCCTCTGAGGGCAGTCTGGTCCGGTGCCAGCCGACCTTCTTTATCTGACCTCTAACCTCCGTAGTGGCTCGGGAACTGGGCTGATAGCTGATTTGTTGGCTCGCTGAGAGAGAGAGAGAGTTAGTTCTTGGAAATCTTGTTTTCAATGAACTTCTCAGTACTTGGTGTAGATATTCATAACAATGACATGCTGCTTGGATGACTTGTTAACAGTGTTGCAGTCTTGCCACACACTTGACCCTGCACTCATGTTATGTGACTGCCAACACTGTGTCTCTACAGCATGTTTTAGTATCCATAGGAGGCCACAGCGGCTGAGGAAAATAGGAAGAATAGGATGGTAGGGGGCATGTAGAGGACAATCATTAGACTGCACAGAAGGAGGGATGAGGAGAGGCGGCTGGGTGTGAGAAGAAGAGAGTGGGAAGCTCAGCGGTCCCCGAGCATCTGGCAACGCGTCGCGGGGAGCCACGGTCCCTGTCATTAATAGTGATGAAATCATTTAAGCCATCAGGACTAAACGAGCCAGTTAAGAGACACTCAGCGCTACACTTATGTCTTGAGACGTAGAGACATTGCCTGTGAGCGCTGCTGGCACTGACACACAGAGAGGGAAAAATAGATGTGTGTGTGTGTGGAAGCTGACAGGGTGTAGAAGCTACATTACCTATGTAAACTTGTGTTTTTTTCACTCTTACTGATGTTTGGGATGAACCCAACTAGATTACATATGAGGGGGGTTCCCTTTGCTTTTTACGGGATAAAAGTTGTGCTATTATTACATTTATTTTAAGTAGAATGTTTTGGTGTCGTATGGTGTGTAGGTCTACATAAGGGAAACTAGAAACTAAAGTAATTCGTGTCAGTATTTTGGAAAATGAACATTGAAATTCATGTTTTTTTAAATGCAGTATCAAATGTATTGTCATATGTTACATCAATAGAAATTCAAGTACTACTCAAGCCACAACTTTAAGTTCAACTTGCAGAAAGCTTTTACTTTTTGGCATCATCTGGCCACCAGGATTGGCAGTATACAGCAGGATACAGACAGATACAGTAATTGTAAAAGCAGAATAAGATGAAGACAAACGTAACATAAGAGTGATAATAACCTATGCAACACAATCATTAAAAATAACACAAACTTAATAAAAGTTCAAATTCAGAACACACATTTATTTGGTTTATGCCACAACCCTCAAACCCTGTGGTGCTTTTTTGCTGAAAACTGTGTATAGTGGTTAAAGCGTTGTGTTGACATGAGGACCACAGGGCTGAAAAGCATTATAAGCTCACTACTAAATGAGCAGAACAGTAAATGTGGTCCTTTTTTCAGCCTCAGCAGCAGCTCTGCTGAAACAGTTTGAACAACAAACAGGTCAATTATCTAGTCTGTGCGCTACCTGTACATTAACTCCATGTTCTCCACTGTATGTGCATTATGTCAGTGATTTTTTTGTTTTGTTTGTTACCACAGTGAGATAAAGAAAATGTGTATGTCTCTTTATGATTAAAGTTCTAGGTGTAATCAAGCAACTAACTGTATTACTGGTGTGCCACAGTTTACAAGAGATGTGCCATCATTAGAGCTGTAGAGAGTGAAGAACCAAACCACTGGCTAAATCTGCCATGAAATACTAGACTGCTGCAATAAAACCTGAGCATCTGCACCAAACTGGAAACAGATGAACCCCGTCAAGGATACATTGTGCTTTTTTCCCCTCCTTGTTTCCTACGAGGCTGCGGGTCTTCTCTGGATGAGTGGTGAGAATTGTGATTTTGTGCATAATTACGTGTGTTGATGTGCGTGCATCGTGCGCAGCATTTGCCGCTCGTGTGTGTGTGAGAGTGTGCACACACACTGGTGTAGTCTCGCCGGCCTTTGTGTGTATCATGTTATGGCCTACACAAGTACCGAGGCCACAAAGGAAATCCATTGCCAACAACAGCACAGCTACTGGCAAGGAGCCATACCACCCCAGAGGCTTATGGGATAGGGTTTACAACCAGAGATGAAGTGTAGGAGGGTGAAATCTGTAAGGGTCACCCTGTGTTATACTCTATATAGCGTCCAGTTATTCCTCAGAAAACTGTCAAATGCCTTCATAGAATTCCATATTTCTGGCATTTTACAGTAATGAGTGTTTTCATCTTGTGCATGTGGAGATAAAAAGCTTATAGACAGCTCCACACTCGTTGCACAAATCAGGCTATTAATACTGAGTATTACGCTGATGTAGAGCAGAGTACCAGAGATTTATAGACTACATTAGGAGTCAGACGAGAACATTATGGTGCTTATTGTGAATTAGGGCATGGGCTGGCTCTATGCCTTGTTTGCTCCTGGGGAGAGGTCATGATATCCCGTTACTTCCTCAAACCCTTCGCTCAGAGGGGACAAGTGTGCTTTTTCCATCTCAGTCCCTGATAACTTATTTCCAGTGTGTTGGCTTTTCATTATATAATGATATTTGATCCATTGGGCCATGCTGGACGGCTGGTTACACTGTACAGATGTACAATGGTGATTAGTTTATTAGCCTTATAAACATAATGATGTGGTGCATTTGTCTCTTTGGAAAATAGGACTAAAGTAACTGTAAGATGGTTCGGTTGTGCGTGTGTCTCAGTCTCCTGGTGGCTCAGTTAGATGATGTGTTATGTTTGTGGTAAATCATCTGAGGCAGTGTTAATAGTCAACATATATTCTCTAATGGAATAATGTAGAATTTGAACCCAGAGCCAGAAACCACCACACTCACAGCTAAGCCAGCCTCTCTCCTTTGTCTTGTCATCCTTTTCTCCCCTTCTCTCCAGTGAGCATCCGCGCTGCCTTTCGTCAGTGGCGGAGCGTCTATTGACAGAGCAGTACATTCTGGGCATATCTGGGGGATTAAGTTGCAAATTTAAGCAATGGGAAAATCAATGAGTTCCTCTTTTAATTCATGAGAAAGGCTCTCACTGCGAAAAAAAACAGCAGGAAGATGTGGCTGTTTAGATCACATTCATCCAGGGAGAAGCAGAGGAGGAGGAGAGAGTGAGGACAACATCCTTTAAATCTCTCCATCAAATGGGGGAAAGGCTAATGGTGGCTTTCCAGGGATAAAACCACCAGAGAAAAAATAGATCCTTTGTTTCCACCTTTATCAGTTATCCATTCTGCCGTTTGTTCGACTGGTCTTTCATAGACTAACTGCTGAATATCTGAACGTGAGAGAGCTTTCATTTTTATTTATCAGAATACAATGTACTCTCATTTTTTGAGCTGTAGTGTGTTTCTTGTATTTTAAGTCCGTATAGAAACATTAGTAGTGCTGGGAGAGGCTGCTGCAAAGATTTTAAGTACTACCTGGACTCTCAGCCAATAAAAACAGATATCTGCCTGCACAGATGTATAATTTCACTCTTGCCAGGGATTTTATCGTGCAATAGCCAATAAGTCACCCAGCTCTTTCTTTTTGATCTGCAAAGATTCAAATCACAGATCTTTCTGATTTTGATACAACAAACTTTATTTGTTAAATGTTTTGCCACCAGAAAGTAAGAGTACAACAAGCTGTTTGTATCAGAGACAGACAGAAGAAACACTGCCATAATGGCGGAAAAAACATAGTTTTCTCAAACAGTAACCTAATTCCTGAACATTAGACATTTCTGGCAAACATTCAGTGGAGTCATCAGATCCCTGAGTTTTATGACTCCTCTAAACAAGTGGCGTTCTTCCCCAGATTACACTCTGGTACTGTGTATCCCCTGCTGACTTCAGGCAATTTGATTTTTTTTTAATGAACAGCTCAATATCTAATTCATTAAAGTGGCTGTTTTATTTGATGCGTTTTCCTTACTCCATCTTAACCAGAGGAGCAAGCTAGGGGATGAGGGGAGATGGCCCTGTTGATGGACGTCCAGTTGCACGCACAAGTGCTCCGAGTGTGCGCCTGCATGTGTCCCTCGGAGAGACTCTGGGGCTCCGGTCGATCGTGGCTCCTCTCCACAGGGGCTGAGAGCGGGAGTTTTTCTCTGTTTGACTGCTGAAGGATGGGAGCTGTAATTGGCCTTGCACACACACTCTCTCGTCATTAGAGGCTGGCCAAGAGGCAGGCTTAACAATTGGTGTGGGGCGCACTGCCAGTGCTTTCTCTTTTTCTCTAGGCGTCTATCTGGCAGTGAAATAGCATAAGGAGGCATGTTAGGCTTTAGAGCTATATTAAAAATGTCGCCCATGGCTCCGCTTTGTGTGTGTATGTGTTGTGATTGAGCAACATGTACAACACCAGTGAGGGATAGAGATCCCACACTTTTCAGCCATTGGCTGGACTGGATGAGGGGGGTTGGGTTTGTGTGTGATGCTGGGTGCGTCAGAGTACTGAAAACACCTGTGAGAAAAAAGGCTTGAGAGTTGATTGATGGACTCATGCGGCGTCTCTGATCTGTCATTGTTTTTTGGTTTTCACCTATTCTGAAGATGAGACTTTACTCATAAACCTTGAATGCTAATTCAGAATGGCAAAGCGATTTCCACACTTAGGCTTGGCAGCAGCAGGTCGAGGCCCTGGCGTTCTGCGTGTATCGTCAACACCCTTGTAAGCCCACATTCCTGCTCCTCTATTTGGTCTAGCCAAGTACCCCCCCACTGCTTTGCACCACCATCTCAAATTTGTAGGTCCAGTCTGGGCACGTAACAGTTTGTATCCTCTATTGCTCTGTAATTAGCACGTCTCTCATTTAGCAGCTCCTCTTGGGTCCCCTCTGATCACCTGTCTGATCTCTGCATAGATCACACTTTCTATGCTCAACCCACTCCAAGACACAAGTACAGTAGCAGCAGATTCAAGAGGCACAGTACATCCAGAGGTATAATACAAACATGTAATATATATTTTTAAAAATGGATATACAGAAGGTTGTAGGCCCTGAAGAGAAAAAAAGTATATAGAGAAAAGGTGTATTAAAGTGAAACAGAGGGCCTTGGTGGAAATATGAAGGGGTCAGAATAAGAGTGGAAGGGGCTCCCTGGCGAAGGCCTTGGGGGGCGGCTGGGGATGTGTCAGGTGCATGAGCCGCGCTCTGCGCTGGGCAGTGTTGTTGTTACACCGAGGGCAGCGCCACAAGTCCGAATGTATTGATTTCCCGCCTTGTCGAGAGGCAGAGAACTGTCATGTGGAGAGCACTGACCTTGGTACACACACTAAGACAACTATTCCCCCCGGCCCCCCACGGCACAGAGAGGAGAGAGGAGAGGAGCAGATGCAAGACACGGCAGCGGCAAGCAACAAACAACAATGAGCTACCGGGGGGAGGGTGGAGGAGGAAGAGGAAGAAGAGAGAGGAGGTGAGCTTGAGAGGAAGAGAGGGAGAAAAAGAGAGGAGAGAGAGAGGGAGAGGGAGATTTCAGAAAAAAGGAGCAGGAAGCAAGAGAGAGAGAAAGAGAGAGAGGGAAGCTAACAGTCAAAGCCAGGGCCAGTTCCCCTGAGTTGTCAGTGGGCAGCCCAGTGTCTGGTTATCACGCTGTTTGAAATGACAATGGCTTGACTTGTATTTTCCTCCTGAGACCCAACTCAGATCTATAAACCAGAGGGAGGGTAGGGAAGGAGGGAGGGCGGGGTGGGTTAGAAGAGCAGGGAAAAGAAGAGGCTGGTCATAAAAGGAAACGATAGAAGAGCTAGAGGGACGTAGGATATAGTAAAAGAGAACGGATGACAAAAAGAAAAGCGAGGGGGGGAAAGGAGTGAGAGATTGACTCCTTCTGTCTCTGTACCACTGCAGTGGTTGTAGCCTTTGACATCTACAGAGAGAGACAGAGAGGAAGGAAGAGAAAGGCGGCAGCAGCTCAAGTGAAATGTTTTTCATGTGGAAGCTCCATCAGGATTTGACAACAAAAAGGGCTCCCTGTCACCTGCAGCTACACGGCAGGGCTCATCCCCAGTCACTCCGACAAAGACAGACAGAGAAAATACAGCCTACAAAGAGCTCTCCTCGGGTTAGATCAGGGTGACAGACACTTAAGAGACCCAGCTTTAGTCACACATCTCTTCCCTCAGATCACGGTGTTTTGCTAACAAGCTCGGCAGCAAGTTCCCTCTCTTGTACGCTGAAGCTTATGAATAAAGGCAACTTTTTCATGATGAAGAGTTCTGTGTAGAGTTGTGAGGGAATCTGTTCACAAAGTCTCTTTTTTGGGGATCTCAAAGAAGTGGAGCCCTAATTGAATTAGCTGGCTTATTAGTGTTTGACATTGTAAGCTTGGCTATAAGTAAGGAAGTGGGGACTTGATTTAAAGAGCAGTGTTGGTTTTGGTTCTAATTTTACACTCTCCTGACACACATTATTCCCCTCAGCTGCAGTTAGGCCCAGATATGGTAATGCTAATAATATGTGCGCAAAGGGGTTTAAGTGGCTCTCTCACCTCAATTGCCAAGCCTGGGAAACACAGTCGTCTATAAACCTAGTGGATAAAGCCTTGTCAATGGTGCGGACTCGTCGTTTATGGATAAAGCAGAACAAGTTAAATGGGTGTCATTAACATATATTAATAAGTGTAATTAATAAGAGTGTCATTAGAAAAAAAAATAGAGATACTAAGTTAGTGTTACATTCAAAGATAAGAACAACCAAACTTCCTCAACCTCTACACATCTGTGTCTGCTCACAATCCTCTTATTTCAACATGTCTTCAAGGTAAAAATAACAGACTAAGAACACCTTTGGTCCTTACACTGCTTAGTAGCCTTGATGCTAAGTTTTGCCTCTGTTAGTCTCACTTAATTTGGTCAAATCGTATTGCTAATTACACTTGCTTTCATTGTCTCAGCATGTTAAATCCAAGGGCTTTACCAGAATTCTCTTTACTCACCAAAAGAAAGAATGAAAGAAAGAACCTTTGATCAAGATTAACAACATATACTATCTCCACACACACACACACACAAACGCATGCACAGATGAATCTGTTTCATCTGTCTTCTTGACTTTCCCTCTGTGTTGTCAGTATTCACCTCCCCATGCCCTGAGAACACAATGAGAAGTACAACTTCGTGCTTTTGGAGAAGTGTATTAAACAATAACATTACATTCACATTAAATCCTTATTTATTTTTCTTTCTGTCAATGACCCTACTCTGCCAGTGGAGAATTAAAAATGAGGGGAACTGATTAACATCTTAGTCTTTTGCCTCATGTTGATTGTGAGCTTCCTTTGGGAGCACACAAGGAACCTTGTGGCTTTAAGCACATCACCACGAGTTCTCTGACCATTTAAAAACACATAAACAGAAACATTGGTATTTATTGCACCCACCAAAAATATGGTGGGACAACTGGCAGCAAACAAATTAATAAATGTAAGCCTCCACATTTAGCCCCTTGCTCTCAGTGGATCCATAATGGATCTCACTACACAAAACGATTACGTGCCACTTGAGATAATGACAGATTGTGCTAAAAGGAGCTACTTTACCCACTTAGCTCTCTTTGGGGGTATCGTGCAGTTTGTGTCTGTGGTGAAAAGGGACATGCCAGTGAGGCCTGTGGGCCCCTCAGCCTCCTTAGGTGCCAGAGGGCATAATGCCAAGCGAATGCCCTGCCTGACACTTGATAAACTTGGGGACAGGTGACCAAAGTGAAGCAGGCCATTCCTCGCATTCCAGGCAAGTTTCTGAGTAATGACATGCCAGCAAAGAGCTTACATGTCACTTTCACCTCTCATAAATCCAGCAGGGAAAAACAGGTCAACGCTCTCACTGGTGTCAATGGCCATGATGAAACCATGGAGCATCAAGGTTAGACATTTTGACAATATAATGGTAACTCTTTTTCTCTCTGTGAGGGAGGAAAGAGAGCTTCATTGTACTCATTCCATCATCAAATCTGGCGTGTTCTCAACAGATATCAAATATAGTGTTGAGTGCAATTGCAAGTATACTACACAGCAACTTCCTCGCCTGAGGGTGGAGTTTGTAAGACAAATCCAAAACACAAACACAGTTAGCTAAAGTTACAGCTAATAATCCAGGATGAGGAACATTATTTAGACCTGGCACTGTTTTTATAGCAAGAAAAAGATAGAAAGAACACGTGACAATGTATGTCAAGATGACACAATGAAAAAATATTTTCTAGCAACACATTTGTATGAATGCAGAGGCAAATGTGTGTATTTCACATTTAATTAAAGTGTAATTTATAATTTATTTTAATAAATGAAAATGGCCAAAAATGTTGACAACTTCTTACTGGAGTACACCGCGGTAACCGCGGTTTGTTGTCGGCTTTATGGATCTATTCAGAGGCTGCAGATGCTTTAAAATAGAAAGTGAGGAAGAGAGGAGAATATAGAGAAAGAGACTAAGAGATTGGTATATTTATTTTAGAACATAGTCATCTCAGCACACAACAACAGTGTTTCTTTTCATTTCCATCCGTGTTGGTATCTGTGTTTTTTGTTTTGTTTTTTTGCCTTGGTCTTCTATCTATCCCACATATTCCCCACTGCCCATGACATACTGGAAATGCCTGGTTAAGTGCTGTTCTGACATTAGCTGAGTGTAGTCACAGCATTTGGCCTGGGGACAAATGCTAGAAAGGCCCTATAAATATGGATGCCACACACCCCTCCTCTTTTCTCCCACTCTCCCTCGGCTCCCTGATGAGTTTGCATGTGTCTGTGTGTGTCTGTCTGTGTGGCGCGCCGTTTGCTCTGTCACACCATGTCCCCACTGTTTGTTTACTCACACTGACAGAGATACACTCGCTTGCCGTCGGTGCTCACCACCTACGCCTGCTAAACAAGTGCCAAAGAGCTCGCTAATGCTCCAGCTCCTCCTGTAAATAATGCATCCGCCAATGCCAGGCAGCTAGCTAGCGCCGTGGCCCCAGCTGTCTGAACTATTTCATAGGCTGATGGATCTGTTAGCCTGCACGTCACTCTCAGTTTGCCTGTGTGTGTGCGTGTGTTAGTGAGTGTCATTGTCACCTGCTGTTACATCGCACAGCATCACACCCAGAGAGCTCAGCGCTGCATGAAAATGATGCCAGCCAAGCCAGGCGTCTTCCTGTGTGCCCATCTCTGCCCCTGGCGCTGTGGCGGCCCTGTGGGTGCCCCGTGGCTGCGCTGATGCCAGCACGTGTGGAGCTGCAGGGAGGGTCCCCGTGGGGAGGAAGTGGGCCATTACTACAATCCTTGCCCCGGCATTTTACTCCACTTCAGTACACATCACAGAGGGCCGCCCTCTCACTAACTAGCTAACACATGCTAATTAGTCTGGCGACAGAGCCAGTTCCTCCTTGCTTTGGGAGCATATGTGTAGCTCCAGAGCAAAGCAGGCCGAGAGGACCTGGCCAGGGACTGATGCTTCATTAAGTTTTCTTTAATGCACATCAAATAAATGGGGAATGTAGCACAGTAGCTTAGTGTTTTATAGTAGCCTGAGAAATATGAATGAGATGATTCCTTTAAATTTGATTTCTATAATGGTCAGAGTTCAGCCTTATCTCTAAACTGGTGGGTAACTAACAACTCACAGCATCAAACAGGAATCCCACTTAAATAAACTATTGTGCTTTCTGACTTTCCTTACCTTCCATATTAGCGTGGCGTGCCGTCTGCTCTCCTACCAACTCGCCTTGCCTGCAACGTCTTCATTTTCTGGAAACAAGAACAACCACAGCCTTAATGAAACTTAATGATGATAGTCATAACACAACAATAATCCAGTGGTCTGGAAAACTAATCAATGCGTCTTCTCTCTCCCCTAATGACCTGTGAAAACAAAGCAATAAAAAGGCGCCATGCGTTTATTTTGGCCAAAGCAACAGGCTGATAAGAGCGGCTGGCTGATTAGCGCTGAGCAAAGCCAAGACAGTCACAAAGATCAGGACACCACATACAGCTAATGTCACCACATGAGATAAAGGTGCGTGTGTGTGCATTTCAGAAATGTTCCCTTGAATGTAAGGTTTGCTGGCCAATTCATAAAAATTCTACCATGGTAGACTTGAATTCTGTGTGTTAAACAGAGAATTTCCTGTCCATACGCTATGATTTTCCTGTTACTGCAACTCTATTCAGTGGTGGTAGTGTGTCATCCCAGTAGTGCAATGATAAACACATGTTGTTTCCCTTGTCTTCTGTGTGAAGTGGCTGACTGGCGTAGCGTTCGTTTCAGCATGCCTCTTGTCTTTTGGTCTCTGGTTGATTCCTCCCAGACTCTGGCCCTTCACCACAAATCATTGTGGTGTGCTGTGTGCAGCTTCGGGACACAAATATGCCCCCAAAGTGGTGCAAAAGCACCATTCCATAGATTCATCTTTTCCCCTTTTAGTAAGAAACACAAACCCAGGGGATGTATTTTTTTTAAACAAGCTTGTGACTTCAACAGTATTTTTTTCAGGAATGATGGAAAGTGTTGGTTTGAATGGCTGCTTTTAATTAGTTAAGTACAGATAGGGAGAAGAAGGAACAATAATATTTTGCTTTCACGGTGCTGAGGGAATTCCAAAGAAGCAAAATAGGGGGGAAAAGAAAAAAAACAGAGATCATCACATGTGTCAGTGAATGTGTTACTGCTCTTTTAGCAGTTTTCATCAGCAGCAGTACAATTTCTTTTTCACCAAATCACATTAGTTGTATCTTGCCACTCATACAAATAAAGAGCAGTGAGTACAAAATTTACATCACTGGAAATCATGATATGTATGTGCTACACAAACACACAGAGGAAAAGACCCCCTTAACATCATTCTCTGGGGTTCAGACCAAATGTAAGTCATGCATACTGCATTAGGACACAGATTTTCTGAAATTCTTAGAATTAAAATGTTTTAACAAGTCCTGTAATAAATGTATTTCTTATTCCCAGATCATATGAATACCTGAACACACAACCCATTTCGTATGACAACATGGGAGATCAGTGTCAGGTGGATTACATGGGATGATGGGGTGATGTGTCTTTTTTCCCCTGCTTGTTGGAGAGCCTGGTGTCCTGATTAAAAATTTCAGCTCCACTGCCTTTCTAATTAATTAGCGAGGCCATTCGGAGGAGCGCTGCGGACCAATTAGTCTCTAGCAAGCCGATGATGCCTATCGCTACAGCATCACTGTACAGCTGTCGCTCCCCGCTCCGAGGACGGCTGGGAATGGACCCTCAGGTGCTCGCTCAGGTTCAAACAGCAGCGTGCATGCATGCACACTACATCAGATGCATGCATACACACAGAATAATAATAATAGTAGTAAAATAATAATAATAGAAATAGAATAGATATACAAAATATATACAGGATCATTCATTTCCAAACTGAGCTTATCTTTCATTAAATAAAAACGCAATGTAATGAGAAATAAGTGTTTTATATCTGAATTAAATAGAAACAGCTCTTGTAATGACTCAGTGAGTCCAAAGGGATCTGCCATGGAAGTTTTGCTGCAGACATTAATGTAGAAATTAATTGATTATTAATAAGTCAATCAACAGAAAATGAATCCAGAACAACTTGGACTATTAGATAATCATTTAGGTAATTTATCAAGTAAAAAACTCAATATTATTTTGGGTTACAGCTTCTTTTATTGCTTATTCTATTTTCTAATCAGTCTTTTTGGATTGTTGATGTCCAGAAAAAATATAAAAATATATTTTTTTACATTTCAAAAATTAAATAGATAATAAAAAAAAAACTACATACTGAGAAAAATCATTTAATATGGCACCTCTATTTTGCCGCTGGAAAAAGTGTATATGCATCTAAAGGAAACACAGAGAAGACCAGCAGATTAAGTTCTTTTGTTTGCCATGTTGAGCTTATATACTGTAATACCATGAATTTTCCTTTTCTATCTAAACTACAGTAGTTAACATTGTGAGCTGAATGGCTTTGAAAGTCCGGACAAAAAGCCACCTGAAGCCACTGAAGCTCTTTCATCTGGATCCCCTCCATACATTCAAAACAAAAGCAGACGAAATAGGATGGACATGTTTTCGTTTCTTAGGTCTTGACGGTGAATTCATCCTGCATGCTGACCACAGGGCTGGGTGGGGAGGATGGAGGGTGGGGAGGTGTCTGCATTTCTTTGGAGGGGTGGCAGAGTTTGCTGACTTTGTGAGAACGGACTAGTTATAAGGCCGATGAAGCTCATTTCCACTTCAAGGGGTCGTCTGAAACATGGCATCAGCAGGCCTCTCTGTTAACTCTCGCTTGCTGTACACTTGCACGTGTTTTGTGTGCGCTAATGCGTGCATGCACGCGCACGCACACACACAGACACACACATATCTGATCGTCTCACATTCACAGATACTGATAATGTCTCCCTATAGCCTCCTTCCTAATGTTTATTCGTACTTGAGGAAAATGCGCTGATACAGTTTTTCTTCGAGACTGAAAAACAGCCAAAAGCTAACAAAAATGTGGAACTTCAAAGCCCCCTGCGGTGGTGGGTACATATTAATGAACACATCACACACATTTCACACACAAACACACACGCAACGTCCTGCAAATAATTCACTTTCTCTTACAAGTTTAATTTTAATGAAGTGGAGTGTGGATTGGCACGTTTGACTGTAAAATAAATATGTGGGTGTTTGTATAGCGCAGACGCACACAAATACGAGTCCCTTGGCAAGCACAAACAGTCAATACTGTAGTGGTGGCTGATTAGTATGAGAGAAGGGGATGAATATTGGAGAAGGACTCTCAAGAGCCACCCATGAAACATGGAGGGGATGTCAAAGCATTTTGTTCCCATCTTGCTCATTAGATCTTACTCTGGCTAGTGGACACTCAGTGTTTTTAAGTACATTCACACACACACAAAGACATAAAAGGCACACACTGGAAACAACACTGTTGGAAACAGTTGTAGTTATTAGATCGGCGTGTCTGACATTTTGTCGACATAAGTAATTAATTTAGCCTTTCTATTGGGAAAGTCCAAAGAGCCCAATTAACATGACTAATATTGCTGCATCGTGTAAAAACATATTTTTTTTAAATACAGAGGGAATATTCAAATTACTTGCCTTCATTATTCAAATGTATAAGCAAAGTCATCACTGGGGAAAGAAACAAGATGGGATTCAAACTCGCAGTAACCAGAACATTTTTATCAATCTTTTATTTCTGCAAAGCAATCAAATACTCAGCATGTGTGCTTTTCCTTTATCTTGGTTTTCTTTATTTGTGTCATCTGAAATTTGAGGGATTCTTATGTTTGTCCTCATTATTTTATACTAGAAATGTATATTGACTAAGGGTCACGTTACAGTGATAATTATTAATTTTTTTAATTAAAAAAATAACCGATTTGGAAAACTTGCCAGCATGTTTTCGTTATCCTAGAAGCTGTTTAGTGTTTAATTGAAATTATACAGTCAAGGCTATAGAGAAAGGAGGATTTTTTACTTTTACAGTCGGACCAGTACACATGCTCAGACAGGAAGCCAGGCCAAGACTCACTCAGTTGCCAAATCCCACGGCTTTGTAAGCAACATGCTGCAGTAACCGAATCAAACGAACAATATTCTTAATTTAGAGAGTAAAAATGTAAAGGTCAGGGGTGGCAGTGGGGACGTTTTATAGTTTATTTGAATCTGTTTTTATAGATGGCTATTGTGGTGCTGTGTTTTCTATTTTCACAGCTCGTTCGGGTATTTGTTTTCTAGCGAACTCAGGGGCCCCACTACTGCAAGGCCCGGGCTCTTGGCTCTACTCTCCCACTCGTATAGCTATATCAATATTACAAAGAGGTAACACATGTCGAGGTATGCTTCGGGCCTGCCCTGGTGCTGTGATCCTGGATTGGGACACACACACACAGACACACGCAGTCAAACACACACATACACATTCAGAATGCATGCCTTCAACAGGAGGCTGCCTACCTCCATGAAGAAAAATGTATCCCATTTTTTTTCATCTCTTTGCAAATTTGTTCTCTGGTTGAAGCTGGTATTTTGGCTTTCACACATGTGAATTTGTTCGTGTGTGTGTGTGGGAGTGTGTATGAACTTTTCTTCCTACAGTGTGATGTGTGAGCGCAAAGTACTTGTTGGTGTCTGTGCATTCACATCAATTTTGAGTGTGTATGTCTGTGTGCGTGTGTGTGTGTGTGTGTGTGTGTGTGTGTGTGAGGGCCAGTTTGTTTTGTTTTTCCCTTACTTCAGCACATCTGAGAGAGCTTTTCTGGAACTCCTGAGTCCTGTCCAAACAAAGATGGCCGAATGTGAGGGATGGAGGGGAGGTGGATCAGGGTGTGCGTGCGTGTCTCTGTCTGTGTGTGTGTGTGTTTGTGATTTTTCAAGTAAGCTGGGACCAGAAGGGCCTTGCGAAAAACCAAGAGGGGGGAGAGAAAACCGAGCCCCTGAGAAAGGCAGCTGGAAACACGGAGACTTGCGGTCTCCCCCTTCCCCCTCTCCCCCTGGTCCAGCTGCACTCAGATGTGTCTGCCTGGTCCCCCCCAAATCACCCACCCCCACCCCGCGCCTCACCCTTGCGCTCCCAAACTCAATGCCACTGCCAAGGAGCGAGAGAAAGAGGGAGAGTGTCGCAGCTGGTAATACTTACTGGCCATTTTACCACGGTAAAGGCATGAGATTCATTAGGCCAGGGCCCGCGTGTTTTGTGCTGAGTACTGGCCGTGTTATTGTTAGGATGTGGTAAAATTATAAATATGGAGGGGTGAGGGGGATTTGTGGGGTGCAGGAATCTTAGTGGAAGGGTTTGAGAGGAGCGAGAGTGAGGTGGGGGGGGGGGGGGAGAGGAGAAACATGCCACTCATTAACTCCTCTGCCACAGTCTTGTTTCTCATGATTGGGTGGCAATAAAAAAGTCTGTCACAATTTGTCAAAGTTAATGACTCAATGGCACACCAGCTCTCAAGGGCTGGAAGACACGCTAACATATGTTGAATTAGTCAATAGCTTTATAATTGCAGAAATAAGGATTCCGGCTTCAGCCATATGAAGCAGACTTAGAGGGTCCTGAGAGGGAATTTGCAATTTGGTCAGGTCGATTGCAGAATGGCAATCACCAGGGCTTGGCACTGCTTTCCTCACGCACTTGTAAGTTTCTTTCTTTTCTTGCTTCCTTCCTTTCCTCCCTCTCTCTCTCCCTCTCACCTGTTTGAACTGCTCTGTGTCTCCTTTGTGACCTGTGACTCTGGAACAGCGTCTAGCTTCCACTTCAGTCCCTCTATCTGTGAACTTTGTAAGACTGATAAAGACTCAAACACCCAGATGGACTTTCCTTTGGTCTGCTGTCTCCCTCCCTCTCTCATTGTCCCACCACACACACACATACAAACACACTTGGAGTCATGCAAAGACACTCCTCGCTGTGTGTGGCTTTGGGAGTGACACACTTGTCATTGCAGTAATGTAGCCATTGGTCAAACAGCCTCTCCCTCCCCTCTCTGTCTGTATCTCTGTCTTGTGTCCTTTTCTTTCTGTGTCATTTGCTGACTGAGACTGTAAATACTAAATAAAAGTTGCAGCTTTTTCTTGGAGTGTTTGTATCTAAAGCGGGAACTACGATACTGAATCAGGAGCGGTCATCTCACTATGCTGGCTAAGGTAAATGATCGCACAAATCTGTAAATAACAACAATCAGGACCACTTTTGGTGATATTTTATCATGTGGTATGTTATAGGGAGGGAAAAAAAGGAGTTAGATGCAAGTAGATGTAGCACTTGGTTGCAAATAATCTGAATAGAGCAATTATCTCTGGTTCAGCATAGCTTATAAATAGTTTTGTATCTCCACAGCTGTTGGGTGTGCAGGCCCAGGTGTTTACAAGTAAACCACCATGCTGACACACTGTTTGAACAAAACTCTGAGGAAAGAAACAAATATTATTGCCCAGTCGTGTGTCTTGAAAACCAGCCAATCTGTCTACAGTAGTGTTCGGTTTAGCTGAAAAAAACACATATACATAATTTGGAGATTGCTTACACTCAATTAGCACAGGCTTTTTTACATTAAAAATGGTCAAAGAAAATAAAGAGCTATTGGCGAGATTAAATCTAGGAACTCTTCCAAGATTTCTCTGGCTGGAAGCTAGTTTGAGTAGGGGAATTCAGTGAGTGTGGGTGTTTGTGTGTGTGCGCGCGCGCACATGTTTGCATGCGAGGGAATGTGGGAGAGTGTGTGGGCGCTTGCATGTGTGTAGTTCAGGAGGTAGAGTCCCACCCTGTAGACTAGTGTGATGACTAAATGTCAATTGGGGGGAGTCTCAGCAGTGCTGGCCTCCTGTAGTCATGCTGCCGTCAAGCCTGCACCGTTTGTGTGTGTGTGTGTGTGTGTGTGTGTCCGTCCCGTCGCCCACGCCAACCAATGATTGCCATGGAGATGTACCCTCACAGAAAGGGGTCGGCAATATGTCTGGGCTCTGACTAATTCTTTCTGTTTGTGTTAGGGTGTAGATGGGGAGGCAAATAAAGAGCAGACGATGTTGGTCATCTTCTCTCCCAGCGCTCTATTTCCACCAACCTCGACCCCTCCTCCGATTTCTTCTGTGTCCCCCTTTCTTTTCCTCTCGCTCTTCTTTCTCTTTTCTCCTGTCTCAAACACTGTGTCTGGTCACTGTGTGGTCATGTCACTCCCTCAAGTCTCCAGACAGAAACCTAGTGTGTTTGTTGCAGTGCTGGCTGTCACTGTGATATTTGCATTTGGCGGCGGCGACCAGTGGGCCAGCGAGTGCAGGTGTCAAGTCTGACAGGGAGTTGTCCTTATCTGGCACAGGTCGCTCCCTCCAATAGGCTGAAGGTCAAAGGAGATCTAGTATATATTTACGACAATGTTTTATTTCCTTTCCTGTTCACACAATGGCCAGTGATAAGGAAGCGTGTCTCCTAACAATACAAAGTCTAACAACCTGAACACTGATTTCTGGCTTTCATCTGATCGTATTGCTGGAACAATTAGTCCATCAACAATAATTGACAATTTCGATTACTGATTAATGTTTTATTTAGTGATTTATCAACATTTAATGTTTGCTATTCTCTGGTTTTCTTTGTTCTATATTTAATATGTTTGGGTTTTAGAATTTTGTGTGGAGTTTGAGGTTGAATTCTTTTGATAAAAATATACAGAAGATATCCGTTTTTAACATGTTGATAAAGACCAGAAACACAGTAAGTGGTGGAAAAAGGCTTGTAAATTTGATGGAAACAAATGTTACTAAAAAAGATTATTCAAAAAAATAAATCTCTTAAATGTGGTTATTAAAGAATTATGACCAATATTTGTACTGAGCAAGGCATTGTGTAGTTGAAACTCTCTGGTGGATAAACTATGAACCTCAAACATATCTCTGGAATTTCTGTGCGCCACTTATTCATTGGCCGAAATTTACACCGATATACCTATGATAAGCTAAAACCATCCAATAATATTGGTCATACCAATATATCAGTTGGACTCTTTAGTTAGAACCTGAGCCTTCCTACCTCCCCTCATCAGTTTTCCTCTGCCTCCTCCACCTTTGCTGCAACACCTCTTCCCTACCTGCTTCCTTGACTCCCCCTCTCAAACCCATCCCCCTGCTCCCCTGCTATCTCACTTCCTTTTCACCAGCGTACCCTTCGTTCTCTCTCTCCCTCTTTCCTTCTATCCCTCCCTGCATCCCCTAGCACCCTTCTTTGAACCTGGCCTTGTAGCTGTGGCCCTAGAGGTCTGTCACTGGGCAGATGGTTTGATCTCTGGCTGGGGAAATGCTTTGAGCAGAGCTGAGAGGGGCCAGGGGCCTGGACCGGGGTCCTCTGCCTGGACCTGCTGTCTACACAAAAGATGGGAGAAACTGCTGCTCCCTTGATGCTTATGTATTTGAACTGACAGTGTAGTCCAGTGTTAACAGTGTGGTACAGCTCTCCATCCATATAGGCTGTACTGACTGAGAGCATGGCATATGATAGCGAGATAGCAGTTTCTGGTCCAGTATTGTGTTATTATGCTCACTCTGCTCTTTTTCACAATATCAAAGCCAGCTGGGTCCTTTAGCCATCCACTTCATAAACAAGCATGACTGTCCTGAAGTACACACACAGCTATTTATCATGCGAGTGAGTCAGGCTGCAAAGTTTCGTCATTGATCTGATTTGAAACTTTTTGGGGTGGTGCTCATCACGGGGAGATTTACTTTCTGTGACTGGGTCAAACCACAGAGACGAAGCAGGAATGTTGGAAGCAGAAATGTAGCTGTATTGTGTGCCTGTTTGATTCTGAAGTAATAACATGGGTGTTGTGTCTGTGTATGTGAAGGAGTGCAGAGCTTGAGTCATAACGGACAGCTGACACACATAAAAAGACAGGACTGGACCTCTGGTCAAAGTGAACTCCAGATTTACGTTCCTGATTAGTGATTATTATCAATGATGACTGTATTGTAATTTCAATACTAGCGGACAGCAGAACCACATTTTGCAGCTATGTTCACAAAAAGTAGAAGAATGGATTTGATGGAGCAGATGGTACCAGAAAGGGCTAGAGACTGTAAAAACAGTCAGCCATGCCAAACTGTGTTTATCGCACAACAGTAATCTGATTACATTTAAATCAGACTTGATATTTTCTCCACTACATCTGCCATTTCTGCCCCATTGGGTCTTGCAGACGTGAAGTTATGAGCCCTTCATTCTTTGGGTCAGCAGGACCTAACATTCCTACATCGGGACAACATTTTGTTCCAGTAACAGCAGGTGAAAGCAAAGTGCAACAAGACTGAGAGGCATGGCCAAAAATCTGAAACTTATGTTTAGGATTTTCACAGACACAATATGTTTACAGATACATTTTATCGTTCCCCAGTCTATGTTAAATGTTTATTTACCTTGCACACTTTATTTCAAAACTTCATTTTCAAATTCAGCCCTTTTCAACATTAGTCTAAATAGTTTACAGTAAGTAACTAACATGCCTTTAAAAAGGTTTCAATATAAACACTGTAATAGCTTGTTGTATACATTTTATCAGATTTGGGATACATTTACTGATTGACAATGAATCTCTGAATCTGTAAAGTCACAAAGAGCATTAATTAAGGGTGCGTGCAGAAGGAAAGAAAAGAGAGGGGTCCCAGGTCTCTACATGAATACATGAAAACACATGCTTCTCTTCTCCTTCTGTAATCCACCGGGGACTCACGCCCCATTTGGTTCCCATTAGCATAGCTCTGGTCGCTCTGCCCCGTGTCAAAGCCCAGACGCACAGCTGCACAAAGGACAGGGACCTCTGGCTCTGTGACTGCCAGCCGCTGGGCTCAAAACCAGAACTGACATGGAGAACAGCCTTACACTGTGGGGATTTCAAAGGGAAGACACTAGGCTTTACTGTGGACTTCAGTTTTCCCCTGTACAGTATAACGTTTTTACACTGAAATCAGTGCACAAGTGATTAATCTGTGTTTATTTTGTACCACTTTGTATGGCAAGAAAGCTCTGTTTCAAGTCAAATGCAATGTACAAAATCAAACAAGCAAAAATTAGCCTTGGCATGAGGTATTTGCTCCCCTGTATTTTGTGGCGTGCTGTGTCTGACTACAAAGACTTTCTTTATTCAGCGTGTTTTATTTGTCACCTGTTTCCAATATGGACACTGTGAAGTCCTGATCTATTTGACGGAGCCAGGGCCCAGTTTATGACACGCAAGGCTGCTGTGCCTCTTTTCCTACACACGTTGGCTGCACATTTCTGGCAGGAAATTGACAGCATTTCAGCAGCTAACTCATGGATGAGATAATATCTTGTGGGTGGAAGAGAGGACAAGATGCTCCCAGTGTTTTACAATGACCCTAAGCAGAGACAAATTTAAATCTGAAGCTGCTGCTGCAAAGATGAGGCGCACACATGCACACGTACACAGGGTTTTCATTTAAATCTCGGCTTTGCTTAACTCACCAAACAAGAAATGTGGTCTGTGGCTGTGTGTTGAACATGGTAAAGGTTTCAATTAAAGTAGGAGGAACAATACCCTCCCAGCACCCAGCAGCTGTCTGAGTTAGCTTTCTATTGTATGCTGTCAACAGAGGATACAGAGAGGCTGAAACGGACTAGTGGTGTTTTCAGTGGCATTTGGTTACAACGTCAACCTTGAAAAATGACAGGGTAGTAATATAGTTGTACAGGATATTAGTTTAGGATCACTATCGGTTCTATGGCTTCATAGGATTTGTAATCCCAGAGGCACTGTCTGTGCTGATCTCTACATATGCTGCTTGGTTTAGAGTTGGACTCATTTGTATGTATCGGTATTGATCCTGAGCCATGTAGAATGTCTTTCCTAGTCTGTTTAAAATCCTCTTGGCCCCCGACTACAAGAGTCCAGGCTGAAGCCATCTTGTTCCGCAGCTCCTCTCTCCTGCATTTCTTCAGTCCACCTGTCCCACTAACAGTCTTATAATTGAGAGTCCTCCCCGGTCTGATGCTGGCCATTGCTGACTGTCAGTGTTTATACAATTGGGCTGGGACAGGGACTGCGAGCCAAGCAAAACATCCACGAAACATCAAGCCTCCAGCTAAACAAAACCCAGCAGTGAGACACACACACTTGAGCCAGATAAGGGCTGAAAATGATGCTCTCTGAACGCAGCTAGGTTAAGTTGTTGACCATAGCGGTAACGCAGCAGCTGTGAGAGAGTGTTGACTGTTGTCTGGGTCTAATTGCTACAGCATTGTGGGATTTTCTTCACTTGCTAACAGCATTCACTTTCTAGTCTCTCATGTTTCTAGTCACACACACACACACACACACACACACACACACACACACACACCCCTGTGTCCTTTTCCTCACCGTCGTCCCCTTTAGCTGTGAGCCAAAGAGGAAACCCTGGCGAGACGCTAGCACAGTGACTAATGCTGTGTATCTGGCCCGGGCCTCAGATAACACAGCCTCCTCCCCCGGCCTGCTGTGACAAATATGTGTGAGTGTAGCGGTGGGATCTGGGCCCAAGCTTGTCCCTGACCCAGCCCAGACCAGACACAGGTTAAACCACGGCCACAACCCAGATAAATGCTGGCAGAAGCAGAGTTTTTGGGACGTGAGAATCACGAGAAGAAGTCTTTATAATTTTGTCTTTCTTGCTTCCACTGACAAGCCACAGGTACAGACAAACTTACATCCTTAATGATGTTGTTTTTGATGGCCATGAAAACTGTAATCAGTCTGTAATCTTTCATCTTATTGCGTATGATCAGTGTTGAGGCTGACGTCTCAACATTCTTCACAGACGTCTCCTGTGTTACTTTTCTCTTACACATTCCTAACTGAATGTGGAACAATGCACAAATAAATCCCAAGAAATAACAGGCACAGTATGTCCCCTCCCTTCCCTTTTCTCCCCTCAGTGCCTCCTCAGTTAAGGGGGCTTGCTGCTTTAATGCTTCTTAATGCTGCTGTCTGCTTAATGGGCCAGATATGAGAGGTGCTGCTAGCCAGCGTAATAAGTCAGTGATTAGAGGGCGCCTTGTCACAGCAGCAGCCTCGCAGACAGTGGCACGCTCTAATTGCCGTATTAGACGCCCCTTAACTATCTTGTCAGCTGTCAGACCCCAGCTCGTAAACAGCAGAGGTGCATTTGATATTTCCAATTGTTTATTTCCGTCTGTTGCTGTTAGCGCTGCCGCGCGGAGAGGCAATTAGAAAAGGGTTTGGTTGTGTGACATCACTGTGCTAAATTTGGTTACTCTAAATTAGAGTTTTTGCAAAATCTTTATGCAAGGAGAGTTATATAAAAAGGAAAGTCTTCTGTGGGAAAACATTTGACACAGAATTTTTCACACAATTAAAGGTGGGGTGATAGACAAAGAAGTGGACAAAAGTGTCCAGTGTGAAACATGATTATTGTATATTTTGTTCGACCAACAGTCTACTAACAGCAACTGTTCACATTTTATCAGCAGGAATCAGTGAAGTTTGGGCATGTTGACTTAAATTTCCATCAATCGGCAAAGAAATTAAACAAGCAATTCCCAAAAAACAAGAAAACAAGTGTCACTGTAGTTTTAGGGTTAATTTATGTTAGGTACAGAAAACGGATTAAATTGGAGAATAATATATTATACATGCATACTTAACCATGAATTTAGATCTGATGACAAGACTGTAGACTAAGTTGTGGTTATCTTAAAACATGACAACATATAGTAGCATGAGAAAGTGACAAACATTTTAAATGCATTTTAAAACTGTTTTATGAGCACAGATTTTGGACAGCAGGGTAGTCTTTCTGAGTCTATCCTGAAAGGTCACAGGTTCAACCTCAGCCGTGGCCGATGAATGTTCCTGAACAGCCATGTCTGCTGTGTTCGTGTCCTTGAGGGGAAATCTGAACTCACTTAGTGCACGTTGCTCTGGATAAGAACGTCAACTCAATGCATAATGTATGTACACTCCAACTGACACATGGCGTATAATCCTCACACACTGTGAGGATTGCCGCGCCTGCACCTGGAAAGCTTAAAAATGGTGTAAAGTCAAATAATCTCTGTCTCCTGTCTCATTTGGTGTCAAACAGTGAGGTGACATGGTTAGAAGTGGTGTAATTTTGTGTTTAATCTTGGATTAGCCCATGTTCACTTTGACACCTCCAGTTACTAATCTGGTTTACAGCACCTTCAGGCGAGCAAGGTGGGATTCTGATTCTGTTTTATGGTCCCTTAGTAGATCGTGAGTGAGCTGAGTTTAATATCCTGAATTACAGGATATGGGTCTAATCCAATATGTTATTTGCTGCTGTTAAACACCAGAATGTGCATTTGGGTCAATACTGGTGGGTTGGTTTGTGCACATAAATAAAGAGCAGAAATGTTCTGTAATCACTGATCATGCATTGACTTCAGTTGTGTGACGTAAAGGCTGATCTGTTCTGCTGATCTGTTTCTATCGGAAAGTGCTGACTGACATTGTGAAATATAGGTTGTTGGCGCGGACATGGACTTCAACCTATGACCTTTTGTGTTCATGTGCATGTCTGTGTCACATTATTGTCACACCATTGCCATATAAGAATAACAGTAAGACAGTGAGAGATAGTGCATATATTTAGTGCAGATTGTAAATTCATAAAGTTTCAGGCTCTGATAATTGAGCTTTGGTTTGAGGACAAACTGTTTCTTTGTCACCATCATCCTTGTCTCGTCTCTGACAGACACCCACATGTATCTCTACAGATACTGCCTCCACATTTTAATCTGACAACTTTCCTCAGAACTGGATTTGCTGAGTGATAAACTTAACATTCTCCAGTCAAACTAAATAAGCAGCTACTCACAGCAGCTTGTACACTACACATAATTTCCAGCCTCAAGCATTCCTGAAAATTTTGCTCTGAAATTTTAGTGATTACAGATTTTTTTTCTTCACAACCTTATGATTTAACACATAGGAAAATGACTCACTCAAAAACCAAATGTGTAATACATTATCCTCGTGATGTGGATTTGCTGCTTATTATGCCAAGTTATTAATTTTGAGGGTTTTTTTTATTCTAACATCAGAAGCCAACACACTTAGATTACATGCTAATGTTAGGGAAATACAATATTTGATTTGAGAAAAGATATGTATTTTGATAAACTGTTACAAGATTTTTTTTTTTTTAAAGCAAGGTTTGCTGAACCAATCCTCCCACAGATTCCCTTTAGGCAGTTTAGGTTGCAGAAATGTTACTATCTTTATTCATCAATTCATCTTAATAAAGAAAAAAAATGTCTGAAAAACAAAGACCTGCTAGTGCTTATTAAGATTCATGTTTCTAATTTCTTTTTCTCTTTTCATTTCTTTTATTCTGTCTTCTTGTTTCTACATGTCAGTGGGAAATTTACGGTTCCCAGCTGCTGCACTCGTTTTGGTAATGAAGCTGTATTAATTTGTGTGTATTTCTGTGAATATCATACATTTTCTCCATGCAGTGCACTCTCTTTATTGTCTGAAGAATGTGAAACATCTTAGAAGATCAAATGACCTCTTGCAAAATTTACCTGCGTTTTTGTTAAGAGTTTTTTAACAGTCCTTTGTAAAGGTTTTAGCCTCAGCAGACGATGCATTGTGCTGTACTGAGTTGCCCTCGTCAAGTCTGGATACTTAACCTCTCACTACTAAAAGCTTTCCGGGGTCAGCCTAAGTGCAGCTCCAGTGTTGAGTAATGGAGCCTCCGTCAAAACAAGTTACATTACTATGTTTTCAGGAAGGGAAGTCCTTTGTCGGGTCACATGAACTCTGGGAAATTATTGTATAGAGAAGCAGATTCACACATTGGAATGAAATAGTACTTCGAAAATGTGTTGAGTTATTCTTTGTGGCAGTGGCTGCAACTGCTGATATGTTTTGCATCACAATTTTCACATTTTCAAGTAACAGTCTGGACAGAGTATTCTGTATGTATGGGATGAGTTTAAGGGATTTGCTGTCCGGCAACAATCTATGTAATAATTCCCATGCTTCCTACTTCCTTGCATGCTTCCTACTTATTTACGACCGCTAGTTGATAAATGTTCTTTCTCAGCCTTTGATTTATTATCTCTCCTTCTTACTCAGACTGTGATTGACGTGCTTCTTGTCTCTGTTTCTGTCCTGTGTCTCTGTAGGCCATTCGCTGCACACTGGTGAACTGCACATGTGAGTGTTTCCAGCCAGGGAAGATTCACCTACGAACATGTGACCAGTGCAAACATGGCTGGGTAGCTCACGGTAAGTCAATTCATTGTTAGGGTGAAGGTTGTATCTAAATATGGCATGGATAAATATAAACTTAGTTACTGATTCTTATAAAACTACCTCATCTTGCTGTGGCGAGAATAGAGGTCCTGACCTAGATATCTGTACTCTCTACTGAGTACACACAGATGCCAGCAGTATGAATGCATCTCACATATTTCCTAATTCTAGTATGTTTTGTATTACTTTTTATTTACTGCACATAGTGGCTCCTTCTCTCTATCTGTGGTTAAGAACATACTAAAATCCATAAAATGTTTTTACTCATTTGCCGTAGTAGAAGTAACTTTATTTTGATTTGCTTCTGTATTTTTCTGTTGCTTTCAAAGTCTTGTTTTTGCGCCTAAGATCAAAAAAAAAAAGAAAAGAAAAGAAAAAAGAACATGACCACAAGACAGATATATAAGCGTGAGACCACACGTTATGAGTTTTTCACGCGGGAATAAAAAAAAAGGAGAAGAGGCAAGAAAGTACAAAGAGAAAGAGGAGGGGAAAAAAGAAAAAAGAAAACACCTGTTTGGCTTGCGTCCGCACAAGAGCGGGCCTTGGGCCCTTCAGCGGATCGCACAGGACCCCATTGACTATGTTTTAATCTCTCCCTCTGAACTGTCAGGCACCCATCTCTCCTCTCCCCGACTTTTCATTTCATGTCGGCATTGGCAGGGACTCTGACAAGTAGTTCTTCATTTTTTATTATGTTCGTGTCTGGCTGCGCTGTGTTGTCAGGCAAAGCCCTCGTCAGCAGGAAAAAGCCGTCCCAGGATCAGAGAGAGACCTAACCAGGTGTCACCCAGACAGGCAGGGAAAGAGGGGAGGGAGAGGGAAAGAGGGAGAGAGTGAGGTATGAGGTAAGAGAAAAGAGAGGGAGGAAGAAAGAGAGAGTCGACCAGGTGTCGCCCAGACAGCCAGAGAGAAGAAAGAGGTGACTGAGGTTGTGAAAGAGGGGGCAATAACAAAACCTACCTTAAGCTTTACGAGCAGCAGCCAGTCATAGGATTCATTTTTTTGCACTGAGTTTCAGCACTCAAGCCACATACAGACTACTCAGTCCTATTGCTGAAGTTTGTCATGGTTGTATGCAGCTTAAGAGACACTGCAGATAGTACAAAACAAAACAAAATACTCCTCTGCATGTTTTTGGTTAAAGAATGTTTTTTTATCGATGTTGTATATAATACAAGTATAGGACAGTGCTGTTTCTGGTCAATATTTATCATAGAGTAGCAGGTCTCTGTCAAGGGAAGTTATCCTGCTATTTGCCACAGATTGTAGATTTATATAAAATGAAATGAAATAAATAGCTTTTTTTGGGGTTGATGAACCCTTGCCTTCATTGTTCCCCCCAACCCCCAATTTCTGAAACCAAACCTACATCCTCGACTTCATGGTATATTAACCATTTGAGCACATACCTGATTAAGTATAAATAATACAATAAGAAATGCAAGGCCAGCCACAAACAGGAAGAATTAAGACTTGAGACAAAGCAGGGTGGATGTAATGCAGGTTTGGGTCGAGATGGAGACAGAAGAGGCAAATAAAAAAAAAAAAAAAAAAAAAAAGTTGCAAGGGCACCGTAAATTTGAAAAACCAGGAGAAAAAATTAAAGG
>JAVQJL010053786.1:0-21915 GCA_036024295.1 Nannoperca obscura | reverse complement strand
ACCTTCAGCGAGCGAGCGAGCAGGCTGCCTCGCTGGTTGGAGGAGAGATGGAGTGGAGGAGGAGGAGAAGAGGGAGGAGCAAAAGACTGGGATTGGGATTTTCGGGAGGGGGGGCAGGGGATGCAGGCAGCGCCTCCAGGCTCACCGGTCACGGCTAATGATGCTGAGCTGGAGGAGATGGAGGGGGGGAGGGGGGCTTTAAATAGTGTCAAGGCAGGAGGATGGATGGATGAGTGTGAAGGTAAAGGAAGACAGGAGAAGAGATTTTTGGGGGATTGAAGCAGAGCAGCCGAGTTAACGACTCCTCCACTGCTGCTTTGGTTTTATCCCTCCTCTCCTGCACTACACCCACCCTCTACCATCCCTTCCTCCCTCTTTCTCCCTGCAGCAGTCCCAGGCAGCTGTACTCTCTGTCTCCAGCTTGCCTGACGCTGCTGCAGTGGTAAAGCAGAGACAGAGAGAGAGCGAGAGAGACAGCGAGAGAGAGAGAGAGAGAGAGAGAGAGGTTTGGACAGAGGAAAAGAGGAGGGGTGACGGTGGGAAGAGAGAGGCAGGAAGGAGAGGATTGGACAGAGCAGTGATTCATCCTGAGTGATGTATTTGTAGTTTGATAAAAGACAGGGGTTGGATCTCACTTTGTCACCTCTTCCTGGAACTATAACACACACACACACACACAGAAGTACAGGAGCCGGTTAACATGAGTGAACACGCCTCACACATTCACACACAGATACATGCAGAGGCAAACAGTGTGTGCACACTCACACTTATAAGGATTGGACAAACACATGTGCATGAATGTGCGCACACACACACACACACACACACACACACACACACACCACACACACACACACACACACACACACACACACACACACACACACACACACAGGTCTCATGACTGCAGAGGTCATGGAGGGCCACAGCCTGATGCCCCCCTTGAGACTATAAATGAATTGAATGAGGGAAGAGGAGGAGGGAGTGTGTGTGTGAGTGTGTGTGTGTGTGTGTGTGTGTGAGAGTGTGTGTGTGTGTGAGAGAGTGTGTGTGTGTGTGGTGTTAAGTAAGAAGAGAAGAAAGCGACAGAAAAGAAGAGAGAGAGGAGAGAGAGAGCAGGATTCATAGCCTCATCATCACGTCATCAGACTTCACCATCTTCATGTATTTGACCAACGTGCACAACTAAAAACAATGAATCCATTAATTGATTAGTCAGGTAACAGAAATCTAAAAATATTTTAGAATCAATCATTTTTTAATCTGTTCTTGTATCATTGTAAATAGAAGCTATTTCATTTAAAATCATTAAAGACGTTACTGCGACATTATGACGGACATTTCTGACATTTTATCAGCTAAACCTTTAATCCGTAAATCAAATTGATCAATCAATATCATAAATAATACTTACTTGCAGAACTACTAAAAACTGATTCTTTTCCAATAAAACTTTAATTTTTTTAAATCAGTGTTTCATTTATTGTGTGTGACAGACAGGATTCGGAGGAGCATTGATTACCATTTTCATATGCTGTATAACATAAATAATCTGATAAAATATTAAAATATAGATTCCACGTGTTTTAAAGCACTGGACTTGGATTATTTCCCGTGTGTCCTGCATGTTGACAGAAATATGTTACAGACCACTTTATCACGCATCATTAAATTAGGTGACCTGGTGAGTCTCCAAGAAAGATCTCCAAGATAAACACCACAAAAGGTTAAAGGAGGATTCTTAAGTCATTAGAAAACATTGATTTGACTCAATATCCCAAAAAAGAGGTCTTAACAGTGTTTACCCTCAGCATCCTATAACTAAGGCACCAATCCATAACATCTGACCTGACAGAAGAAAAGCACAAAGAGGAACTTTGCATGTGTTACATCTTCCATATAGAGCTTCACCTCTTTAAAACCCTTTAGTCCTGAAGATGGAGTTTCACTGTAGATAAAGAGACTGTTTTCAATGTATTCTTCAGTGCTTAGTTTAGATTTGAGGCATAGCCACAGATGCCAGCACCAAGTTGCCTGAAAATAACGGATGGTAATAAAATATGTGTCCAATGACCAAGTGAGCTGAGAGCCCACGTGATCGTTTACACGTCTGTGTGTAATCTGCAAATAACTGAACCAAATACATAATACACACAATACAAAAATAAAACGCATGGTTTGTTTTGTATATGGTCATAAATAGCAACGATCTGCTCTGCTGTCATTTGAGTCTATTCCAACAGTAATGGGAAGTATTTCTACAAGAGCAGCTCTATGTATGCAGAGTATTACTGTGACTCTGGTTTACCTTTAAACATACGTCTGTGAACCATTAACACTCATTACTTCCTGTAGCACTCATGGTCAGCTTTTCACCACGAGAGCAGCAGTGTAGGTTCCTCTGAACAAAAGTGTACGAGTGCATAAAGCTCAGTGTTAATGTGTTGGCAAGAGGACAGAAAGCAGCAGTGAGGGGCAGGAAACACGAGGATGCAGCCTGGACCGAACAGAAGAACACGCCCTGGCAGCTGAGAGCTCAGGCTCCTACAGACTGATGCAGTGTCAGACACACACACACACACACACTGACACTCATGTACACAGTGAGATACACTCTTCCTCCTTTGAATTAGTGATGAGGAGCAGTGCTGCTGAATTATTCAGTAGAGCCAAGGAGATAAAGTTGCTGAAACTAAACAAGGTTTTGGCCCAGAAAGAAGCCTGTGACTCTGCAGGGTGAGAGAGCCGGCAGAGGTGAGCCGCGTGCAAACAGCTGGACACCTGAGGACCACAAAACCGTCAGGATTTAACTGATGATTCTTACTACTACTGGTATAAACACTCATTATTAAGTATTTACTGTCAGATTTATGACAAACTGGTAAAACGCTCTCATCACAAACTACATACAAGCTAGTTGGAACTTTTTTGAATGTAAATAAATGATCTCCATTTAAATAAAAAATGAAACTCCATATTTTTGTCTTATTTTCTTACATTCATTTAACGTTTTTAGGTAGGTCATTAACAGGAAATCTCAAACCTGCACAGACAAAAGTTTTAAATTCTGTCGAGACTAAACTGCGCGCTGGCTGAACCTGCAGTGAAAAACCTCTTTCTCTCTCTCAGCAGCAACAAAGAGGTCAAAGGAGTGAAAAGGAGGTCACTCTGTAGTAGTTGCGATGATTTCTGGGTAATGAAGTTCTCTTGCACAGCCACTAGAGGCCGCCAAAATGTGAAATTAATGTGAAAAAAGGAACAAAGAGCATGATGGAAAAGGCTCTTTAACAGATTTAATTCACTTGGCCTCCTACCTCATGACAGTCCTGAAGAAACCTCTGAAGTCCCCACTGGTCGTTCAGTTTTTCCAGCCACTGCTGGGCCAGCTCTCGGTTCTGGTTTCCCCTAAAAGAGTGAGGGACAGGCAATTTAGTTTTAAGTTACATTAACCACAAATGAACAAAACTTTAACATATCCAGGTGTGTTTATCTATCTTTCTTACCAGGTCCAAAGATTTCTGACACTCAAAACTAATTTTCTGACAATTACAGTGATGGAATATTTAATATATAATGACGAGGGACTAATAACAGTATTTATAGATGACAGCAAGCAAGACCACTTATAATTTGTACCAAAAAGTACCTTAATTCATTGTAGTGACATGATTTATTAAAGAACCAGAATATATGTAATACATTTAAATAATTATGCGGCACTGTGTTCATTTGTTTGTTCCCACGGGAGAAAAATGATTGTCCAATGAGTTAATGCATGTAAATGAAATCTACAAACCATATGGCTCTTCACATTGCTATTGTTGGATTCATAGACACACAAAACCCCCAACCCCCACCTAACACACACACACACACACACACACACACACACACACACACACACACACACACACCCTCAGCTATCACACAAATTTCATGGTCAGGTGTCAGTTCTGGACTAAACAGACTGAGCTCTGCTCTGTTTTGTTTCATTTGTACTTGGGGGTCCCTCTGCTTTAAATTCTTTAGCTGCTATTATTCTTTTTTGTTCTTGTTGTATTGTGTTTGCGCAGCTGCTTCGACCTTTGTGCTATACAATCAACTCAACGTACAGCTTGGGACAGAGCGTGGAGCTCAAAGAGCCCAAACTGTTGTAACTGTTGACCGCAAGTTTGGCAGAATTTCATCTTCAGTGAAAGAGTGTTTACAAGTGTTTACTGTCTGAGTTTGATTGTTTTTACATTAATTCCACATTCTCCAGATTAATCTTAAATTGTGTATCTCTTTGTAATTTAACTGTCCATTATTGGAAAGCATATTTTATTCTTTTCATAATCCCTACATGCCACATCCTCACATAGTTCTCTATCAGAAAAAACTGGACTGTCAAGTTTTTTTGATAGCTTTTAATTCATTCTTTATGAATTATATTTTGTTATAACAACACTGACAGATACTGTGTGCTGCTTCAGGGCCTCGAGTGCTTGAACGTGGTACCTGTTGGAGAGCGTGTCGATGCGTTCCCTGATGCGATCGGAGTAGATGTTGCTCTGGCTGATCAGACTCTCTCCGGCCTCGATCACAGCTTTGATCCTGTGCAGGTTCAGCTCCATGGTGGTGGTGAAGTCCTTGTGTTTCTTTATGGCGGCCTCGACTGTTTCCACTGTGGTGGGCAGCTCCACGTGAGCGAGCGCCGACTCCTACAAAATAAAGATGGGAACAGTGGAGTGGTTTCTTATTATTTTAGTTTCTTAGTTTAAGCCTCTGCTTCTCTTTGTCTTTTGAGATAGTAAACTGAACATTTGTAGGCTTCGGACTGTCAAATAAAGGCGTTTTGAAACAAAACTACTCAAACAAACCACGTCATTACAAATGTAAATGGCCCCTGAACAGAGTGACAATAAATCACACTGAGGGAGGAACACGAGGGAGAAGCAAACAGATCTACGGGCTGGAACATCTTTGATACTTATTGAAGAAGAAATGTTGCTCTCTCTAAATCATCCCCCACCCCCCGGGCTAATAAGGAGAGCGGGTTCTGGGTAAAGATCTATTATCAAACTAAAAGAGACGTTCTGGCAAGCGCACACACACACACACACACAGAGACACACACACACACACACACACACACACACAGGAGTTGAGGGCAGCTCTGCCTGTGACATTTCAGATTAGGAAAACAAACCTTTGTGCATGTGATACTGGGATCAAACACAGCAGTGCAGAGTGAAAGACTCGGCCTGTAGAGCTGGAAGTTTACTCAAATCACATCTGAATGCTAAAATAAAAGAAGGTGATCATTTTATTCCAAAGACTGTCTAAATATACGTGATGACGACTTGGTTTCTGCAAGATTTGTGCTCTCTGACATTTCTGTTGCTGCTTAAACTACCTAAAATAACTGCAACATCTTATTTTATTTGTAATATACATCATATGTAATACAATCCCACATAATGTAAGAATCATTGACAGAACGTTGCCAACATGAAGCGAGCAGAGTTTCCACACGATACTTCAGATACATACAGACTTCCTCCTCCTACACTTCATCATGAAGCCACAGTGTAGATCTACAGTTACTGGAGGCTCCTGCTCTGATATCACATAACACAGGGACACACTGCTGACACACACACACACACACCCTCTCTCTTCTGTTCCCCCTCAGAGCTGACCTTGGCTGGCCACACCCAGTCCAGTTGCCACTGTTGCAGTCAGAAGGCAGCGTTTGGCCTGTTCAGAGGTGTTCATGGAGACACCAGGATGTTTATGGGATGTGAGGTGACTTTACTGATGATGTTCTCCCCTCCTCACCTGAACCTGTTTGTTGAGCCCATGTTTCAAGGGCTTCGAGAGAAGTCAATATAGAGTATGTTCCTTTTTCTGCCCCTCACCTTGCTTCATTATTAGTATATTTTTTATTTCTGGCATCTATTTGAGCTGCATTTATTTTTTATCTACTGATTTTGTGTGCAGTGCATCGCTCCTTCTGGTCTGACACCATCACAAGAAAAGATACAATGAAACGACAACAATTAGCACAGCAATGGAGATCTGCCTCCACAGGCTGAGAGAAACAGCACCTAAAAGCTGCAACATTAAAGACCATCTTACATGTTTAACAGGACTTCTCTGATGTTGCAAAAAAACAGTAGAGTTGTTTAAGTTAAGCAGATTAGCTTTTTGCAACGTGCTTGGATCAAATTAAAGATTGCTAATGTGTATGTCAGTTAGATTACAGGAAAACACCATAGAAGCCAGTTACAGTGCACAAAAGTAAAGTCATGAGGAACAATGACACAGCTTCATGTCACCTGGTGGGGGCCACATTTCACACTGTAGAAACTTTTAAAACTTTTCTCATTGAGATACCTCCTCTATATGGATCGTGGGTGTCTGGACCAACCTTCAGGGCAATCCATCCAAAAGTTGTCGAGATATTTCATCTTGTAGCAAAGTTTTGGACCGACACACCAACTGACTTCCTAAAGCACTGTCGCTAAGATAACAGCTGAAGGAGCTGAAGGAGCTGAAGGAGCTGAAGGAGCTGAAGGAGCTGAAGGAGCTGAAGGAGCTGAAGGAGCTGAAGGAGCTGAAGGAGCTGAAGGAGCTGTCCGGGATGTCTTTGCTTGTCTCACCTGGTTGTTGAGGAAGGACTCGGCCTGTTTGACATCTCGCAGGAACAGATGGAAGATGTGAGCCTGGACCAGAACCTCTCTCCTGCTCTCCCACATCTCCAGCAGTTTGTTCCAGCCGACATCGAGCTTCTGGAGCCACTGCTGCAGTGCGGCCTGAGGGAGAGGGGCCTCCTCGGACTCCAGCAGCTCGTTCATGGCCTGCAGGCGCTCGTAGTCCTCTTCATACCTGCACAGCAACCGACAGCGACCCATTCAGTTATTCTCTGAACACCTAATGTGTTCTTAAGAGCTCTTAGGAAGATACCCACCGTCCGATCTCCTCCTTTAGCGCAGCGTGTTTGTTGATGAGTTTCTCAGCCTCCTCCAGGTCGTTGGGCAGCTGGTCTGAGGCGGCAGACGTCTGCGTCTGGACCAACCAGGTGAGGAACGAGTCCAGGTCCTGACAGGACGGTGAGAGGAACATAATTTACATTTGATCATTTCCATTGTTAGCTGAAATACTTTATCATCGTACGTAGGGTTTTTTAGATTTCATTTGTTTCCAGATAACCGGTCAAGACGCCACAAAGTTTTCCCTAAAACAATCAATTTCTCCCCCAGAATCTTCTCAATATCTGTTGTTGTGGAAACTTGAAACCCAGCCTCACATACACTGTGATTTGATGTCTCATGCCCCTCTAACCTAACAGTTCCTCTAACTACACATAACTTACACCTGAGGTTTACAGTTTTAATGAACTTGTGTGAAAGAGTGTGGTGTGATCATAATTTATGATTTGGATTCTAAATAAAAAATATTAAACGTGTTTTACTTAAATGACCAACAAGAAGATTTATAGCATAAAAAACAAGTGCTGAGATTCTTTTGCTGGAAACAATAAGTGAACGTGACTTAATTTGTTCATGTCAGATACAGGCCAGAATCACTGGGGTGGAGTAAGATGCCAAGTCAGAGTCTATTGATTACCAGTAGGAGTCAGTCAGAGTGATAGATTTCTTCCTGATGTATGTTCTTCCCCTCTGTACCTGTATGAAGCTCTGCAGCCTGCTGGCCACCATCAGCGAGTCCTCACAGCCCTGCAGGGTGCGTTTCAGCTCCTCCCACTCCCCACTGATGCCATCGAACGGCACGAGAACCTCCATCGCCCGACCTGGGTGGCCGGTGGCCAGATGCTCCGCCTCTTCCTACATCACCAAACACAAACAGCATCATGGTGATTGTAGCTTTTTATGTAACCTGCGTACAAAATGATCTTGAGTAATATCTTAATTATCTATTCATAGGAATCAATTCCTATTATGCTACTATCTATAACCATAAATAGAAAAATCAACACGTAGTTAACATTAAAAATGGCTAAAATGACTCGGACAAGACAGAAAAGCTATTTTAAATTTTTATTTACAAGAAAATTCCACATATGCAACCTTAAATAATGTCTTTCCTTTAACGTTTGTAAAGTCAATGCATGTTCCCATGATTCCCTACCTGTAGGTGTAGCAGTTTGGGCTCCAGCACAGACAGGGCTCCCTCCATTGTGGAGAGGCGTCTCTGCAGAGACATGACTCCGCCCAGATCACTGCCCATGTACTGAGTGGCGTCGATGGCTTTTCTTTTGTCCTGGATCTGAGACTTGATCTCGGCACACTCCAGCAGGTAGTTCTGCAGGCGTAACATTGACTCCAGCTGATCTTTCTTCTGCTCCACCAGCTCCACAATGCTGTTCCACCTGGTACGATGTGAAAGACAGACATACTGAAAGTGTAGCTTGAGAAGGATGAAGAGAGGGGAGTGTGACACTGTGAAGGAGAAATGTGCGATAGTGCAGATAGTCATGATTTATTGGGACATGTTCCACCTGTATAATTTCACGTCTGCTGCATTTTTGCAATGGAGGGTTGGAATTGGAGCCTGGTAGTCAAACATCTTCGCTGCATGAGAGAAATGTTTTGGTTTCTGTCTGTTTAAAATGTAACACAAATGCAGAGTTCTCTTCATGTTTGTTGCCCTCAGCGTTAATCTTGACCTGCATTATTATTAAAAGACATATTAAGAGGACCTGATAGGAATTGTTATGATTCATGTGAGACAGGTGATTGTGTTTGCTCCCTCTGTGCTGTGGTTTCTGCACAGGACTCGTCTGCTTACCATAGCGTCATGCAATATGTTCTCCTGACTCTGCTCCAGACCAGCAGGTCTCACTACACACCCATTCAGCCAAGAAACACACACACATGCACACGCACAGAGAGCCTTGTGACTGTAATGAGGTAATGGCAGCGTCGCTGAGAGGCAGACAGAGTGCTCAGCAGGCAGGAAGGACAACAGCTCGGTGACACTGACCTCAGAGCTGCAGTCTTAGAGGTGCAATGTAGAGGTGGTGATTGTTGGGGAGGTGTTTGTGTGTGATGGGGGTCGGTGCTTCACATGAATTGAACATAACGTGCATGTACGTATACAGGGAAGCAGTAAGTTCACACTAGATAAACTAAAGGATAACCATGAGTGTATGTGTGATTTTGTGTTTCATCTCAATATTAGCAAAACTGTTACTACTTTGTATTCATGGCTCAAACCTGGGGGCTTCCATCATTTCCTTCATCTAAAATGTTAACGACTGTTGCTAAATGTAGTCTTAGTAGTCTTGTTTGAGTCTTTATTAACTTTGAGAAACGCTAACAACAGATACTTTATCAGAAATCAATTTGAAAGGTAGAAAATGTAAAGATGGAAGATAAAACTGAGCTGTGAACATACGTAGTACAGAAAGTATGTTAACTGAATATTTAACTAATTGGAAATATGGTTTGACCTTTTAATTCACACTAGAGGATTCCTAGTGTTTCATTGTATCCAATAAAGTTAAAGGTTAAACACACAATAACCCCAATAATGCACACAGTATCTATTCTACTGACAGAACAGAATAACTAATAACAGAGAAGGCAACGACGAGAGGCGGAAGCAGTTATTTTGTACATCTGTTCTTATTGTTGCTTCCGGCTGGCCTCGTCTTAACTGAGGCAGCCAGCACAGATGGTCACCCTGAGACCGACACCATGCGCCAAGGTCACAAGACTCACGGACACCCGGCCGTGTTGCCAGACGCAACAGTGGTCAGCGAATATGACCGAGGCGGATAAAAAAGCCGATCCCATCACAGGGTCGACCTGGCTGGATGTTAGCGTAAATAAACAGAGAGAGAGAGACACTGGTGCAGCAGATACAGAGACACATGCTGCTATTTCACATTTAAATCTCAGCACTGAACTCGTACTGAGAATGCAGGCAGGAGTACAGCCTCGTACCGAGACAACGACTGACAGAACACGAGGAGCTTGTCAAAAGACAGTCACAAGAAATTGAATGACTATGAATTCCCCAGAATAATTACACAACCCCACGAACATTTCTCTTCTCTCTCTGCATGTCAGTCCGCCTCCCTCTCCTCCCACCTACTCCTCCCCCTCCCAGCAGTAAACAGGAGACCCAACAAAGCAATGCACTATTTAACAGACAGGGGGCTGCCAGTACACATGTTGCTCTCCACATACAGTACAGTTTATGAACAAAAATGTATGTAAATTGGTTTGAAAGACACAGATTTACTGAAACATGTCCTTCAGCATCCTCTTACTCCTTGCGTATAAACACTGCAGCGAGCACTAGTTACTGATCTGATGGCCACTTTAACATCTGTAAAGATCTGTATTGGAATGCAGATTATGTTACTGTGCGTACAGGGTTAGTAGTTGTACTTTAGTATCAGTAGAAGTAGAACTGCTGGCTAAGCATGAGGGTGTTTTGTAAAGGGCATCGTCAGTGTCAGTGGTGGTACGAGTGTGGAAGTCCTGGGAGGACAGTGTCGTTTCAGTACCTGGAGTTGAGGTGGTCCTGACAACCTCTGACCTCTGTAGAAGATGGATGACCTCCATCCAGGAGCTGTTGAACTATCTGGTTAACATCCAGGATCCTTCCCATCAGGCTGTTCATCTCCTGGTCCAGGCTCTCAAACCTGGTGGGATACGATGGGACAGTCAGTGGGTTGAGAGATGTTTGCATTGGCCTCTTTAAATTAAACAAAACGACAGTAACCCGGCTGAGCTTCTTTTGGTACCACAAACCTTTCACCTCCTCCCCTTCCTCTCCTCTCCCTTCTCCTCACCTGTGTGCCACCACCTCCACGTCCTCCAGCCTCTCCGGGATCTCCATCTTGTCCAGCCACTGCTCTTTCTCATCAATCCACAGCTCGCAGGCATTGACCTCGCTGAACATGCGGTAGACGGCGAGGGCGTCGTGAAGCCACTGCTGTCTGAGCACCGCCACCTCCACCACCTCTGTGTATAGCTGCTCCACCTCTCCCATACGCATCTGCACCTCCTGCAGGGAGGAGAGGGGAGAAGACAGGAGAGGAGGCACAATGACAGGAGGAGAGGAAAGAGAAAATACAAGAACATAGAGGTGTAAAAAAAAAAGATTTGAAGGACAAACACAAGTTATACATCCTTTCCCCGCTCCCTCTACCCACCTCCTGCTCGCGGTAACGCAAAGGCAGCGCCACCATGTGTTTGCGCAGTGCCACTACATGCACTCGATGTTTGTCGATGGCCTCGCTAACCCCTCTGTGTTTTTTCAGCAGGGACTGGGTGGAGTACTCATCATGTCCAAAGTCTTCGCTGGAGACCAGGCGGTAAGCGTCCTGCAGCCAGGCCACCAGGTCGTCCGTCTCCGTGGAGAACTGAAAAAAGTTCAGCGCCTCCTGCAGGTGGCCGAGACGCTGCGCAGCCTGGTCCTCCAGCCTCTTCCACTCGCTCTTCACCTCCATGATGTGCTCCTGGATCCCTGCCGTGCCGAAGCTCTTGTCACTCAGGATCTGCTTTCCTCGCTTCATTGTGTTCTGGAGGAGCGGGGCAGGGCGGACGGACAGCAGTGTTACTCCAAATGATTTCACACCGTAAAGTGCAACACTAACCAACACTAGGCTCAGAAACTATTGTAAGCAAACTCTGAAGAACTGAGAAACACAGCAGAGAAAAGATGAGAAGAACAAGAGAACATACACATCAACACAAACAAGTGTTCCTCGGACTATTGACTAATTACATCTTTTAGGAAGTGCTGTACCTCCAACATTTACCCTGTATGAAGTCTGGACCTGTGAAATCTGATCAAATCTGATCAATACCAAAGAACTTGGCATGTGTAAATAATCCCATGTAATACTGGTGTAAAACCTTTAATCCATGTTTGATGTACATGAAGCTCATTTACACATTACACTAGAATCACTTCATGTTAGGTTCCTTGTTCTTAACTGACCAGCAATTTTACATGATATTAAAACTGTGGTGTTTTACAACAAGTACAAGGTCACAAGAAAAACATGAGACCAACAGCAATAAATCAAATGTGAAAGTAAGCAACACGTTTGAAATTATATATTTAAATTATGGCAGTTTCAAACTGTAAAACTGTTAAACTATGATGGTGATATATTTTTCTACCCGCCCAAAACACCTAAACACTATTCAAAGTGAGTTTAGTGTGTAAAGTTGTTTTTTTTTGTAAGGGAGCTCAAAAAGTAATTAATAAATGCATAAATTAACTGAAGTACATGAGGTTCAGGTGCTGTTTGTATGCCACACAGATAAAAAACCACCTGCAGCAGTGACCGGTGAGCCAGCAGTTCTCCAGCCAGAGTCTTGTGTTTTTGTAGTAACTTCAGGACACTGCTCAGGTCCTTCCCAAAACCCTGAGCTCCCAGGATGGAGCTCTTCTCCCTGATCCAGGCCTCCGACTCCTCCAGCTCCTGACACATGAACAAACGAGATTTACATTTAAACAAACAAAAAAAGCCTTTATAACACTATCCTAATTCTACAAAGTAAAAGTAAGAAAGAGAATCAATGAACAAAGGAATGCAAAAACAGGAATTAGCCAAATGAATCAGTAATGTGATATAATTAGTGATTCAACAGTGTCAACCAATGACAAATCTGCTATTCTCATTATGCAATCATCACTTTCATAGTTCATTCTAAAAGTTTGTCCACTAACGTTAATATCACCTGTGTGTTATCAAGCTGGTGGACAGCTTGTTCAGGAGATAGACACAGGCCAAGTCACACATGGATGTGAGACAAAAGGACGCATAACAAAGCACCAAAGAAAGATCTGTGATAAATTAAAAGATGCTGTCATTCTTCCAAAGGTTAGAGGGTGGGGGCATAAAAAGATCATTTGACAAATATTCATTTTTGTATGATAGTAACTAATCGGATGTTCATTTTTACTCCTTCCCTCCACGCCTACTAGAGAGGCAGCTGTTATTCATAAATGCTGTGACATTAAAATACTGTATAACACACAACAATCTGCACTGTTCTCATGCAAACCAAGTGTTGGTGTTGTTTTACTGTATTCTGCTGTGGGATTTATTACCTCTTCAGTTCGATCTCTCCTCTAACAAGCTCGCTTACTCACCTAAAGCCCTGACAATGCTGTTGCAAAGCCATGATTATACTTTAGATAAAAGTATTATAGATTCATTAATGCACATTTAAACAAGGGCCTGTTGTGTTTGTGAAACAAATTGAGGTTCTAAATTAACTAAAATGTTAAGTTTAGTTACTTAAGTTACTGAAGACCTCCACAACCCTAACTAATCACTGAGTGAAGTAGGTGTGAATGTGAGATCATGGTACAGCCCCCCCCCCCACACTTCGATCCTGACACCACAGCTGTTTGAAGCATCCAGCAAGCACTTCAAATGGAGTACACCGGCCCCTTAACTTGCTACGAATAACTAACGCAACATAATCCCCACACCTGAAAGAAGGCCCAGAGTTGTCTCGACTCCTCAAGCTCGGCGCGTCTTTTAGCTGCCAGTTGTTTCAGCTCCTCCAGACAGGAAGAAACATGGTTGACACGGTTACAGATCACCTGTGGGTCACAAGGTTGGTAACCTGGGAGACAACAAAAAGGGGTTAATGACACTGAAAAAAACACACAATAGATGAAGCACTAGTGTACTCTGAGCTGGACATCCTCAGAAAAAGAAAATAAACATGCATGGAGTGGACTGAGCAGATCACCTTAATGATATAAGCCCAAAAATCAATGTTCCAGTAGTCTCAAGGTCAAATACATCTTCACTTGACTAAATGAAATCAATACTGGATCATTGCTCCCTCTTCGTTTCATTTAGTCCGCTTGTGACAACTGTTGCCTCTTCATTACGAAGAGAATTTGTCTCATATTACTAACATTTACACAACATCTACATTTATCAATATTATGATCAGCTTTACAGGTTAAATGTAAAGTTTATTGAGGTGTTCTTGTTACAGTGCACACGATGTAGCTCTTATTAATACCTAAGCTGCCTTCTGCATCAAATAATGTAACAAATCTAATAACTGATTGATGGCCTTGGGTTTTAAAAACAGATCTTTTTACAAGTTCATTAGTTTTTCTGCATCCTTCAATCAAATAGATTTATTTATTCTAACCAGATCAATTAAAAACTGCATTTCGAGGTTTCTTTTCATCACCGGCAAAACAAACTGAAACCTTGAAAAAAGACTTTTGTTATCATATAAATCATATACAACGGACACAATGAAATACACAAGATATCTACACAATTCACACGTATACCCTCTATCGTGGTGAATTTGAGTGCAGCAGTGTTGAGTGTCTCCACCCTCTCGGCCTGCACTGCGATATCGGCTTCCTGCAGGCTGTGTTTCTGCAGAATGTCGTCCACCTCCAGAAGATGCTTCCCAAAGTCCTTCGACAGCAGCTGGACCTGAGAGAGCAGGAGATGGAGAGAGGGAAGTAGAGAGAGCAGGAGATGGAGATAAGGCAGGAGATGGAGAGAGGGAAGGAGAGAGAGAGAGAGAGAGCAGGAGATGGAGAGAGGGAAGAAGAGAGAGAGCAGGAGAGAGAGAGAGAGCAGGAGAGAGAGCAGAAGATGGAGAGAGCGAGAGCAGGAGAGAGAGAGAGAGGGAGAGCAGGAGATGGAAAGAGAGCAGGAGATGGAGATAGAGCAGGAGAGAGAGAGAGAGAGAGAGAGAGAGAGAGAAGGGATATGTGATGTTATTATACATAAGGATTTCTTTTTTTTTACTAATTAAAGTTCTACTTTTAATCCCCTTTCCATTTTTCACAGTTGAACTCTGTGGACTACCCTCTTTCTTCATCTCCACTATGCATTTCCTTTCTTCCTGTCTTTATTTAACTACTGCATATACAAGCTGAGTATCCTCCTTGTTCTCTCTCTCTTACAACCTCCAGTACCTGTGTGTCCTCCATCCAGTCGATCATGTAGACCATGTCCTGAAACGTCTTCTGCAGGGCCAGGTTCTTCTCCAGTCGGGTCCTCCTCCCAGCCACCAGCTCCTTCAGCAGGCTCCACTGGCCTAGGATGTTCTCCTTTCGTGCCGAGATACGTCGGATGTCGTAGTATCCTTCTGTCTCCATCTCTGAGGCAAGTTCCACCACCACGCCGATTCGCTCTTCATACGAGGCTATGTCCGCCTCAATGGCCTCGTGTTTCTTCATCGCTGCCTCCACTGCTGGCAGGTCATAGCCAAAATTGTCCTGTAAGACGTAGAGAAGAAGAAAAAGATGTAAGGCTTGTAGCCGAGGCCAAGACAGCAGAGAGAGAGAGAGACAAAGAAGACGAATTCAATGAAGATTAACCTTTGAAACTATGACAGAACATTAACTTGCACACAGAAGTGCAGGACGTAGGTACACAGAGTGATTTTGTAGCTCGCCAACTCCTCTGAATGGAACAATATTCTCTAGTGTGTTTCGTGATCTACAGATTTTAATTATAATATATAAAAAGACGCCTTCTACTGCAGCCAAACCAAATTGTAGCTTGTCTTCTTCCCCTACCTGCGATACGAGCCTCTGGTTCTCGTTGAGCCAGGCTTGTCTCATGGTGGTTTTGTGGTCAAAGCACTGAGCCAGCAGCTCCAGCTTCTCCTGACGAATCAGCTCCTTGCGCAGAGACACGCCCCTCTCATGTTCAGCCTTCTCCAGCTTCTCCCAGGCCTGGACAGAAAATGACGGTTTAATGGTGGTAATGTAATGTAAATAACTGGTTAAACAGTCAGTGGAAGGTTTCACTACAGCTGGTGGATGTACGACCTTGTTGATGTCTGAGATGAGCTTGCCATCATGAGGCACATAGGGTTTCTGGTTGTTGGCTCTGAGTTTGCTTTGGATGGTGAAGAGAAGGACCTCCAGATTCCCCTTCTCCTGAAACCTGAGCGAGAAACAGAAAACTTTAGTTAGTGGTCCTGTTTACAACATGGCCTCTTCTCTTTCAACTGTGTAGGACACGACTTTGTTCAAAAAGAAACAACAAAAAAGGAAACACTCAAGCTGCAGCTACTAAGTTGCTGCAGGTTTCAGTGTTTTGCTCAAGGACACTCGCAGCATGAATGCTGGCTGTGAGGGAGGTCTGAGGATTGTGCTCACTCTGGGGGAGTCCACTGTACCAACACCTGGGTGTTTATTACTTCTTCGAACCAATATGGTGACTTTATTTGTGCAGAGCCCCTTGATAAAAAAAATCTTATAAACAAAAGACAGTCAGGACCTCAAAATGAACTTTAGGCTCATTGAACACTTATTAATGCAGACTGGGTCACATTGTGAGTGTGTGTGTGTTTGGATACATCATAAGTGTTGGCTGCTAGTATTGGACACAAACACTTGACTCAACTGGACATTAAGCCAGCACATGAAATGTCGTATCACAGCAGCAGCGCCTGTTTGTCGCTACAATCAGAGCTTCTTGAACCACAATCAGTCAGAGCAGAACACACCAGCCATGTTCCCAGTAATATTTACAAGCAGTGTGTTAATAAACTAAATGCTCTTCAGTATAAAGGTATGCATGAATTTATATGCACGCATGAGTCGCCATACTTCTTCTTGTGTGCAACAAAACGTACTTGATGGGCTTCTCTATGGTGCAGTAGGTTGTGAAGGCCTGCAGCTGCTGCTGAACTCCGGTCAGCGAGTTGGCAAACTTCTGGTTGCTGATGACCGCAATGGTCTTTTCTATCCAGTCCAACAGGTCCGACGCCAGAGCCTCGTAGCGGTTGACAATCTTCTCTGCCTCAATACAATTGTCTAGTACCTGAGTCAGTCAGACGGAAGAAGGTTGGGAGCAGAAATTTCAGAAAAATGCAGAAACGGTTAGAAAGGGATACATGAATGACTTGTTACTTGGTCCTTCAACATTCATCGAGTGTCTTTGAGTGTCTTTGTTACCTTCCCAACCCTCTTGCCCTCCACAATAAGAGCCTTCATCTTGGAGAAGTAGTGGTAGTAGGAGACCACATAGGTGATGATGGACTTTTCATCTGGGTTCTCTGTGTTCACATCTGCACCGGAGGGAGGTGGCAGAGACAGAGATGAGTTAACATCAGCATCAGTAGATCCACACAGTAACTGTTTATCTCAGTGAGGTTCATGGTGTTTTTATGGATTTTGGTGCATGTGACGTGGTTTTGACATCCTCACCTTCGGGGTCCAGGAGTTTGGTGAGGCCCAGGTGCTGCTCAGCGATGTTGAAGGCTTGCTGGAGGTTGTGGGTTGCATTGGACCGCGTCAACTTGTGGAACTCTATCAGGTCAGGTCTGGAGGACACAAGATGATGACGTGTCATGTTCGTATGGCTCTTATCCTAAAATTGCAATTCTTTCTACTCCATCTTTGTTTTTTCATCTAAGTGAATGTAAATGTATTTTGTTGTTGTTCATGTTTTTACATCTAAATCTTTAAATAACTTTAATCCCCCGAAAATATAACAATTTCTGGTCTAAATAATACAAAAACACACAATAACATTGCAAACCTTGCCACTATTTCCTATCATTGTATAAACTTGTGACTTCCAAATCTTAAACATGGTAGCATGCTATGGATGTGTGTAAAACCACCTACCTGTGTCTGTGTATGAGGGCGTTGAAGGCGAGGCCGTCTCTCCAGCAGGTGGTGAAATTCTGGATGTTGACCTCAGAGTACCTGGAGCACGGAGACATCTTTTAATGTGAACCAAGGAGCAAGAGAGTACCAACACTAACACACCGACTCGTGCTTTACATCAATGATCATGAACGTCACTGTTGCAGCTTCCAGCTTCCTGTGTTTTTATGTCACTGCTCACCCTGCGGTCTTCATCTGGCACCAGAGCAGCAGGGCATCCTTGGCAGAGCGAGTTTCTCGGTTGTCCTCTGTCTCTATTTTGATCACCTGGATCTGAACGACAACACAGCAAAGCAACGGTTTCAGGGTGGCCTTCACCCTCTGCCTCACAGACCAGAAAAAAAGTTTTATTCAACGCTGTCTTTTTGGGAACATACAAAAAGACAGGCGGAGTGAAAGAGGCTGCCTGGCTAACATTTGCAAGCTAGCTAGCAAAGTTAGCTTACTTATTAGCTACCTGTAGTTCTTCTGTTTATTATGTGGATCATGATAGATCAGAGTAATATTGCCCAGCCAGTATTCCTGAACCCCCAAATGAACACACACACACACACACACAGAGAAAGGACGTGCAGAGCCATTACCACGCCTGATGATAGGTGACAGTGACAGCATTTCAACCAATCACATCACAGTGACATGATCCTAGGTAATTGGGGACATGACACCCTGGAACCAGCTGCTGCCCATGTCGTCAGGCATAACATTGCCCGCCTTCTCTCTCTCACACACACACACACACACACACACACACACACACACACACACACACACACACACACAGACACACACACACACACAGAGTCTGGCATATAAAAACACACACAAACACAATGCTTGAACTATGCATGAACACATGTATGTACAGAAGGTGCACATGAACACAAATAAAACTGCTTTTTTTTATATTATTGCACTAAAGATTTTGTATTATTTTTGAACAATTTTCCAGATCCACTACTGATAAAGGATTTATTACTATCGTCGTTTAACATTTAAACATACCAAGTATTAACTGGTCACAGCTTCACAATTTAGAAACTGCATCACTGGTGACTTGTGAGTCTTTGTCATTACTTTTGACATACAGATGGATGAAATGATTAATCAGTAAATCTAACAAATAATGAATTAATTAATTATTAAGCTGCCATCCTAGCGGGGTTAAACATGAGCAAAACACTGCAAATAAACCTGCTGTGTTGTTTAACACAGAAAAGTTGTTATAAGTCATGCTTCCTATCAGAATTGTGTATTATGGAGTAAAGTGTGTCTCAATTGTTCTTTCTTTGCTGTCAAAACTGGTAAGAAAAGACAAGCTGACAGAATGTGTAAAATATTGCACTCAACAATAACGAATACACAATCTACAATCAATCTTTGCATGCATTGATTAAAAATTCTAAATCTACGTATCTCATCAGATATACAGAGAAGCTACATCAATGTGTCTCGATTCAGACTCAATGTAAACAGCAAGTGAGCTGGCAGCATGTCAGGTAAGCAAACGCACACAACACACCGTATACATCACTGTAACTGAAGTCACTGCAAATAATAACTGCCTGTTATTATTTGTGTATGGTTCTGTAAATACATTAGGATTACCTCTTCCTTTGCCTGTCAATCCTCTCCCTTCTTTCCTCTCCCTCCCTCTATCTTTCTCTCCCTCCCTTTCTTTGTGCCTGTGTGCAGTTACTGCAGTGGTTTGGCCCTACCTGCTGACTGGACAAAGCAAGCGCTCACTTTCACCAACGAGGAAGAGAGGAAAGGGGAAAAGACGCGGAGATGAGGAGACACAAAGTGAAGGAAAGATCAAAGATAACTGATATTATTCTCAGCACCTAAAAGTTCACTTAAATTAAATTATTGACTTTATAAACATGCCTTCAGATTTGGAATCAAGCCTCTGACTCTTTTAGTATCACAGGTCAAAAATACCCAGTTGTGTAATAAACATTACAATCAGCTGTTTGGAGGCCATAGCTGCTCCGTCTGTATGTACTGTGTACTTTACTGCAGGGCAGAAGTAAGCCTCTCTTACTTAAACAAAACCCAAACCATTGTGGTTTTAGCTTCATGTTTAGATCATGCCATTATTACACCATATAAAAAATATAAAGATTTGTTCAGGCTGATTTGCACAAGTACATTTGCTAATTTGAAACATAAACATAATAAATCTGATGAATGTATCTCATTTTGATGTGGGTTTCTCTGTGTGCTCTGCAGCTTCGCATTTGTTCATTTATTTATTAATTCATGGCTTTTCTCTAACATCTAATCATTATATTGATATTGTGTGTATTTTCTTTTCGTCTTCATTCTAAATAAGATTTTTTATTTTTTGTACCTGCCTGTTTAAACAATAGCAAATAAAGTGTGTGTGTTTGAAAAGGCTGACATGATGCTAAACAGCAGGAATGGCAGAAACCTAAATTATTATAAAATTGTGGTAAACTGCATGAAAACCAAAAAAAGGAAATATTGTTATTTTAACCTTGTTCAGAAACACTGATGGTGAACACTGATGAAGGTCACAGTTAGGCCCCATTGCTTATTTACCACCACATCACTGCTTGTTGTTTCACATCAGCCAACCACCCTTTCCCACCATCCTCACTTCTTTCATAATTACTCTCTCTCTCTCTCTCTCTCTCTCTCTGACACACACACACACACACAGACACACACACACACACACACACACACACACACACACACACACTCTTCTGCACTGCTCTCCTTTCTCAGCATATGCAAAATTGAAGAGGCCATCGACTGGTGGCTCTTGGGAGCAGGCGAGCGGGACGCCAGCCAAGCTCAATGCTAATGGTGGCAAAGCGAGCAGTCAGCTAACACTACTGTAGCCTAAACTGTACAGTTCCAGCTGCTTAACTCTAAAACACAAGAAAAAACAAGAGGCATCACTGAATGAGACACGGCATGCTAGCAAGCCCTTTACTGTCTTTAAAGAAGCTATTAAATCATTTTGTTGAGCAACTTTATAAGAAACTCATAACTCTAAACTATGTCTTTTTTCTATCCAGTCTACTGAACTTATTACCTGCCACATATCATTCAGATTACACACTCAAACTTGACTTTAACTCACTTACTTTGATAGTGTTTGGGGGAATTTAAAGACCACAAACTCTGACACTCACACTTACATGACATTATGAGACCTGTCAGCCATATTGCACACACAGAACGTTCACCATCTTTGCCTCACTAACCCGGCTCGCAGAGGGTCACTCGACATAATACAACCTAAGTGTGCTGGCAGTGCTGTTAAATGTGCTCTGTGGTAGGAAGCCGGGCTTCGCATGACAATACTGAGTCCCAGGAGACAGCAACTAGGCGACCGTGCACCGTGAATGTTACAGAAGGGTCTGAATAATGCGAAACAAGCGTTTTGTGCCAAAGCCACCGCTGTAGTATTGAAGCGTAATGAAGAGGAGCCGTGGGCTTCTGCTGTACTTACATGGCAGGAACTGATCCTGTGTCACTGCTGCTAAGCCCTGGAAACCTGTGTATGTGAGTTTGTGTGCTAGTATGTACATATCAGGATGTGAGTATATAGGTGTGTGTGTGTGTGTGTGTGTGTGTGTGTGTGTGTGAGACTAGATAGACTGATAGAGTGTGCATGTAAGAGAGTAAGTGCAGTGTGTGTGTGTCCTTGTTGAAGAGCAGACTGGACGGCGACTGCTACCTCGAGGCCGCTGAGCTCTGAGTGACATTCAGACTATATCCACCAAACACTCCTGTCGCTGTCGCACGCTGATGATGCAGCAGCTGGGACAGCCTCCTCCTCACAGAACCGCTGGCAGCTCATCCTAAATGAAGCCTCTGCTGATTACAGCATCCTCGTGCTTCAGTAAGTAGCATGGGAACACGTGCCAGCATCTCAGTGCACTAAGCTCGGATTTAAGGTATCCCACGGGAAGAATCAAATGTGTGAAAGTCAGTCAGTAACTTTGCTTTTTGTCTAGTGTACGGTATTGTTCATTAGCTAGAAACACCCATGTGATACTGCTGATATCAGACCAGTACCAGGCTTCAAGTTTTAATCCTTAGCAATAGGCATTTAATGTATTTACATTCTGTAATTACTTTTCTGTATTGTAGGTTTTTTGTCACTGGATTGAAATTCTCTTCACACACACACACACACACACACACACACACACACACACACACACACACACACACACACACACACACACACACACACACACACACACACACACA
>JAVQJL010053777.1:0-54542 GCA_036024295.1 Nannoperca obscura | reverse complement strand
AACATTAAACTCACACGCACACACACACACACACACACACACACACACACACACACACACACACACACCTACATTCGCGCACATTGTGTGAATGATCAGTTCTGTAATGTCTCAGCAAGCTCCTCTGAGAGTGGGATCAGTCTATGTGAATGGGATCAATCTCCCTGACCTTTTTCTTGTGTTAACCTGCAGTGTTCAATCTCTCATTATTATGACAGTGAAAGGGCATCTTTTCCGACTGTGAGCTAGACTTGACTAGACTGCCAGTGTTCACACTATCCACCTCTGTCTCTCATGGCAGCTTCAGGTTCTCTCACTAACTGCTCTCACAACTCCACTCGTGGTACCTTGTCAACTGAAAAGCGAAAACCTCCAAAGATGAGTTCACATTTGCTATGGCGTCAAACACTTATGAACCCTTATGATTCAGCTGCACTACCTTACCAGCTTTGTGGACACCATGTGCTTAAGATCATTCTCAGTTTATATGGTGTAATATTTACTGCAGAGAACTGTGAGAAAAGACAGTTGTTGGAGGAGCTCCACAACGCGCCACCTCATAAGCTTAGGGTATATATTTCTAGATTTTTTTCTAGGGAATTATATGGTGGCCCTGAGAGCTAGATGCACTGCAACGGAAGAAAACACATGCAAACAGGCCAACCAGTATCAAAGAAAACATCTATGGGGGTATTATTGTAGCGATATTATGTGTGGGGAGTTGTGAAACTGTTTTTTCAATCTGAATGTGCAAATATAATTACAAATATTAGCACACACATTTGCAAATAATATTGCTACCATGATATCCCTATAAACATCTTCACTAATCTGACAACACATATGCAGCACTACCGATATAGACAACAATACAATTACAGAAACGAGTTTCAAATACTGACAACTTAACCAAATACAAGCAAACAGAGAAAACATAAGATACAGAAATGATGCCAAAACTTAGTGGACACTAACACGTCCTGGCACACAAATTCCTGCAATAATATCTCAGTCTCCTACAATCAGAATGTTTAGGCTGAAATACACTTAAATCGTCTGCTTATTTTTCAACACTGTGTATGGGTAGTCAGTGCATTTCTGTACTTGGTTGTGTTTGCTGCGCATTTTGTTATACCCCTTATGTGTTGTCGAATTGGTGAAGATGTTTTCTTAATTAGTTTGTGTTTCATCAAGTTGCAGTGCATTGTGCTCCCAGGGATATCGTTGATTTATTCATTTTTACAGACGCAGAATATCAGTAGCTTTAACTACAGTAGTTGATATAAGGACAAAACATTAAACCAGACTGTAGCCGAGGCAATGTAGCTGTGGCTTTATTGTAGAGATCTGTGAGTTCAGTCAGAGAGTTTAGCTTGTCTTCTTACCACTAAGTTCTTGTGCCAGGTCCCAAAAGGTTCAAGTCAAATGTAAAATGCAATGAAAACATTGATGCTATAGCTGCACTGGTGACAGACAGTAGGGACTGTTGGAAGGATGCTTAAAACTGCCTCCCTTATTGACTCATTTCATATTGCAGTGGATAAGAGCAGGCACCAAATGCTTCAAATGTAATTGATAGATTACAGTCAGTGTGAAGTCTCTCAGCCACATTCAGTTACAGTTCAGAGCCAAGGATAAGCACACTCTCCACTGAGTAGACAAGTTAACCTCCTGCCATTTAATAAGGTTACCAGTTCACTAATAAGATGATCTCACTAACAAACTGAGCCTGCTGCTGCTACACAACTGTGACACACCCACCCACACACACACACACAACAAATCTGCCAAAACACAAAAAGTGAGATGCCTTGTGACTGATAAAAAAAACAATAGAACAACATTTCAGGGCTTAGTCAGTTTCTTAAGTGTTAAACATAATAAAAAAACAAATTATTTTCAGCTTGAAAAAAACATTTAATTATCTGTTTCTTTTGTAGTTTTAGCTGTTGTGTAATTTCTGTGTATTGAGCTGTTGAAGTGCTGTTCTTCAGAGGACCGTTAAAAAGTAGAATGGAATTGCCACAGTGAATTGGTTGCTCTGTTTTCAGGGTGCATTAAAGGCCTGTCTCAGAAGCGCGGAGGCTCAGTCTTTTATACAGACCTGATTTTCTCCACACAGTGTGGGTAGAGGTGGGACGCACAGCCCACATTGCTCACTGCTGTACAAGCTAAAGCACTCTACATGAATAATTTGCTACTCCCAGCTCCGATTTGGCCTTGCTCCTCTCCCTTTCACCCACGCAGAGATGTTATGCTGATTCAGGAGCAAAGAGTTTGGCAGTGCCAAAATGGCAGGAAGAAAGCTTCTCTGTGGAAAAAAAAGTTAATTAGGCTCTAATGTAGGTATCTAATTGGATTCCGTGTTTATGAACATGCCCAAAAAAATAGCAAAAGCAGATTTGATGAGTAGAGACTTCTGAGGTTGGGAGTTTCTTTAGATCGAGTGATTATGTGATCTTATGCATGCATGGGTGCATACAGTACACACACATAGCATGTCTTCACTGTCTATAGTGTAGCATAGCTTCAGTAGTTTTCTGTCAGTCCCTTTGTGCACTAGCTGTCCACAAACACACAGACGCTTGTCTCTGACATTTCTAAAAAGAAAATGCAACATGTGAAAGAACCAGCACAGATGGCTAGTTCTGAGAGTACTGAACCTGTTTATATATAGCTTCTCAGTAGAGCACTTGAGAGAGATGAAAACAAAGCAAAGTCTGTCTGTTTGGCATGCCAATGGCTCCATCTACGCTTTGCAGACTCAGTTGAGACAACAGATTCCTGTAGGATTTGGGCACGCTAAGAAAGGTTTCATCTTGAATGGAAAAGTAGCGTCAGTAAAAATAGCATGTCACACATAGTTTTCAACCACCATATCTGTTTTTATGCTATGTTATTTTACGTTTTGTTTTAGCAATTATTTTATTTAAAAATGTCACTTTGTCAAACTAAGTGGGTGAAGTTAAAAGTAGTACAGTTCGTATGGCCAATGTGGTTTTTACTGTCCTTGAAAGGTTTATAAACTGTTCAAGTGTTTGCCAGGCTCTTATTTTATCTCCTTTTATGCTGAAATGTTGTAGCTGCCCACACTATTCCAGCATTATCCTTACTGAACTGCATTTTTTCACAGTATTCATCATTTCTAAATGAGCGAGTTGTATAATTTAACATTCATGTTGCATAAGGGCTCTAATTGAGTTATCATTAACAGAAGAACAGTTGACAGGTGCCAAAGCTGAATTCATCAAAATGTCTATATTAATTCAATAGAAGTTACATCTCACCACTCTCTCAGCAAAGTGGACAGCTCTTTTGGGTATACCCACCTGTCCAGCACACAGCAGCAGAGAAAGTCAGCCAGCTGGTGAAAAAATTCATCAAGCTAAAGACCCAAGAGCTGCAAATATGACTATTTCATGCTTTTCCTTGTCTTATATTCTGGTCAACTCTGGGTTTTGGACTGTTGGTCCAAGATGGTGAAGATGTCACCTTGGGCTCCTTGAGAGTGGCATTTTTCACTTAAAAAAATTATTTTAAAGACTAAAGAATCAAGAAAAAAATGGCATATTAAGTGAATAGGAAAATAGTCAATAGTTGCAGCTCATGAGTTCCTGAAGACCAAATCAGTGCTAAAAGTCAAGTGTCACACTATATTTCTTTCTAGTGACAGAGAAACATTGATTTGTGATTCTCTGTTATTTTTGTCAATGAGGCAAACGTGGTATCTGCAGTGACCTCATATGCACATTAGTTTACATTTGACTGATAGGCATCCATTTATTTAAACAATACACAGTAATAGCATCACGTATAGTGAATATTACATCTTTTGTGGCCATCATCTTCACCATCACCTTCTTTCTTCCTCTTATCATCATAATTATTCCACCACCACCACCTTCCTATTCTAACATCCTCTCCCTCCTCCTCATCCTTCTTTATCCTCTTCTGTTAAATTTTAGCTGCAGCTTTTCCTCTATCCACCCACATCAGTGAGTGGTTAACCATTGTTTGTAGATTATTTTGCCTTCACAAATCCGTTTTACTGAACAAATAGTAGAAGTGGCCTGTGATAATCTGTATCCACCCTTCACCGTGGCCAGGAGCCCTGAGAAGAACAAATAATCCATCTCTTACTCACACAGAGCCTGATCAGTTTGTCCACACAGGTTTAGCATGAAGTGAAAAAGAAGACCACCCATGTGTCCTACACCCAGACATTATCACTGGAGATTTGTCTGGTCTCTGGGGTCTCTAGATTAAGATCCCTATCGTGCTGTTAGGATGTTACTTGCTGACTAAAGGATTGTCTCTCTCTTTCTATCTCTCTATGCTCTTAATGTGGGCATTTCTCAGTTATTTACATCATTCAGGCAAATAACTCTTCTTTAGGCTACCCACCATGCCAGACATATGACAGAAGTGACAGAATCCCAGTTACTTCCATGAGTGCTGATTGTATTTGATATTTTTTAATATGAGGAAATGTAAGGGCATTTTAAAAAATACATAATTTGCAACCTTCTCTGGCTGTTTGGACCGCAGTAAAGATGTCCTCTGATACAATCTTTGAACACCTGCATTGTTTTTATTTATTAGATGTTTCTGGGTATGTTGTTAAATTCCATCCTCTCAATGCTATGACAACTACAAAAGTAATTATTTGTTGGGTAGATGGTAATCGGCAATAGAGGTGTTTATGAGGTTATTTGTTTTGTTGTATGAGTCTGTGACACAAGAACACTTCCTCTTCAGGCCTCAGGCACAGATGATTATCGTAGAAACGGAGGGCTGAGTTACAAACACTCTGCCGCCACCTCTGTTTTTCAGCTTTCATAACCTGTAATATAACCATTTCTTTTTATTGAGGAGTTTTATCGATCTGCTGCATTGACCTGAAATTGAATCTGTTTATGTTAATATCCTGTCTTTAATGGGTTGTTCTAGATTTTCAACTGTGTCAGAATCTATAACTACTTCCAAACATAGGGCTCAGTGAGGATGACTGTGAAGGTCAAATGCTACTCATGCAGATAGAAGGTTTGGGGTGTGGGCTCCATGAAAGGTCTAATGGCAGTTACACCCCTACAATCGAATAACAGATGTGTTAGTTTGTATTCACACAGCACTCTTCCTCTGTGTACCATGTTTGAGAGTGCTTAATGTTGTCAAATGATTAAGTCTTCACAAAGAGATGAAAGGCCTTGTTTGGACAGGCTTTCAAATATTCAGTTGTTCAGACTCACTAGACTGAGTCATTGGCACTCCTTGACCATTTATAAAACACTTTCTGATTTGATTTATTAAACTAACAGACACATTTATACTTCTGTACGCCATCAATCATCATTAATAATAATGAAATAATGTGTTGACACAGTGTCAATATCGAAGTAAACACCACTGTTGAGCAAAGTTTGTGTATTTAGTTAGATTGCTGCCCAATTAAACAGTTTCCACTTTTGTTTACTTATTGTTGGTACCAGGTTGCATTCAGGTGACACTAAGAAAACTGAGTTTTAGTATGTTGTTTTGCTGAGTAATGTACACAAGTCAACATTGCTGACTGCTGTTCTCTTTTGTGTTTGTTTTACAGAAGAAAGAATGGCTGTGCTTGAACTGCCAGACGCAGAGGGCTCTGTCAGGAAGCTTGGGAGATATTCCAGGTCCTGTTGCACAGCCCGTGGGATCCCCCCGGCCACCTGCTACAGCCAGTCAACAACCACCTCAGCAGAAAGGGCCCAATCAACTTTCAGGTCCTAGGCCCACAGGTCCTCAACAACAACAGAAACCACCGGGTCCCCAAGTAAGTGGCCCTCTCTCTCCTGGGAAACAGGCTGGGCCTGCCCCACATACCAAGGGGTCCAGCCAAACTTCCCCTCAAACAAAGGGTTCTGCCCAATCCATTCCTCAACCTAAGGGTTCAACTCAGCCACCTTCCCAAACTAAGGGTCCAACACAACCCTCAGCCCAGAGTAAGGGACCTCAAATTAAAGGTCCTAATCAATCACATGCTCAAAGCAAGGGCCCTGTTCAGTCTGCCAACCAAATTAAAGGCCCGAGCCAGGCCAAAGGGCCAACTCAGACAAAGGGATCTGCTCAGCCCTCTGCTCAGACTAAGGGCTCTTCTCATCCTTTTGGTGCCAAGACATCATCCACCCCTGGTAAAGCTACACCCAACCATGCCAAGGCCACTCCCACTCCATCAAAAACAGTACCTACTAAACCCACAGGTAACAACCAGACCCGCAAACAGCAGCAGAGCCAGGAGAAGACTAAAGTCGCATCTAAATCTCTAAAAGAAGACGTCAAGGCCTCACCAAAGAAGGCATTGTCAGATACTGTCACTTCACCAAAAGACATGAAGATAGCTGACGATGCACAGAAGTCAAGACACCATGAAGTGAGCTTCCTGCAACTTCTTCGCCTTCACCTGTTACTCTTGATTCACCTTGTTTTTTGCTCCATTCAAGATAATTGTAATAATTTCTCAGACTCATCATCATCATCATCATCATCATCATCAAATCATAATAATTTTAAGCTTCATTCAGCATAATTTCACATCACTGTTGTTGCCTTCAGAAGAATTTAACAATTATCTAATTGTTTTATTCTTCTTCTCGTCATTATAATTTTTATAGTATAATTTTTTATTATTGCTCTTTTCCATTGCTCACCCATTTTTATGTTACCACTATTAAAGCACATCATCATTTATTGAAATAATTTCCTATCAATATTACTTTCTTCATCATCATAATATCCTTATCATCTTTATCATCATCATCATCACCATTGTCATCCTTATCATCATCATCATCATCATCATCATCATCATCATTGTCTCAGTGGACATTCCTCATCTTTAGCCTGTTCCTCTTTTTCTTCATCTGGTTTTGTACTTTTTTTTTTCATTTGTATCAAACACAACAACACAGTCTTTTTGTTTAGAGACACACAATGATATTTTAAGCATTCTAAGCATGTTCGTTATTCTTCAACGGTTCGAAGAATGCAATGGAGAATGCGTCAAAGATGGTAATCAAGCATGTAACCAAATGACATTTGTCTGTAGATGTTTGTATGCTCAACTGTCTGTTTCTGTATTCACTCTGTGTGTCAGTGTTTTTATCCATCTATGTGTACATAACTTTGAAAGGCAGCCTCAACCCAAATCAATAGAATATAGCTGTAATAAACTACAAAATAAGATTTTTTTGAGAGAGATTATCCTGTTGTTCTTTTTATATATTTAAAGAATGAAAAGTGTTGAGATTAAGTTTTTTCAGGATAGCAAATGTATAAATATTGGTAACTATGAAAAGTCAAATTTGCTTGATTTCTAAAACCAAAAGGTAAAGGACACTAAACATTTGGGTTGATTTTAGCCTGAAGTGTTAATATATGTGGTTGTATGATTAAGAGTTGTTTTTTCAATTGTAATTATTATCTAATATCTTAGTATTAGACTATTTCAACTGCATTGGGTCCAGTGAATACATTTTACTCCCTATTATCTAAAAATGCTCATAAAATGTCACTGCTGATAAGTTTGATGAAATAGTGGGATACAAGGCTTGTGATAGACCTTGCTGTGAGTTAATTTAGGGGAAACGTATGTATTTTTTGAGGTTCTGACTTCTTTTCTACTCTTTCTCTCTTTCTTCAGGATTCCAACAAATCGAGTACACAAAGTTTAAGTGACACTGGATACTCTTCAGATGGGATCTCCAGCTCTCATGGAGAGATTACAGGCCAGATCCGGGAGGAAGGCATCAAGCTCAGTGAAAGAGGTGCTTCCATCCCCTCAGAAATCACTAAGCTAGAGAGCTCCATGAAGCCTCTATTAGAGTCAAAGACTGCCTCAGACCAGAAGCACAGGCCACATTCACTGTCTGTAGGAAATGACCAGGACTACAGTCCTGATGACGATGCAGCAAGAGATGAATCAGAGGATGAACTTAGTTGTAAGCTTCGCCATGATTATGTGGAAGACAGCAGTGAAAGTGGTCTCTCCCCATTACCAGTGAGACAGAAGAAATCTAATAAAGATACAACAGATGAGGACTTCATGAGGAGGCAAATTATGGAGATGAGTGCCGATGAAGAGGACCTGGAAGAACATGGAAACCAGAAGCCTAAAAGGGGACATAAAACCAGTGGGGATTTGAGCAAAGAGAGACGACGACTATCTCACCATTCTAATAGTTTTGAGGATGACACCAAGGCATCAGAGGGCGCTTATAAGGCAAATGAAGAAGAAGATGTTGTAATGGCTGGAGGCCTTCGGCGTTTTAAGACCATTGAGCTGAATAACACCAACAGCTACAACCGAGAGATGGAGCTAAGTACTGAGCATGACCTACGAGAACCAGAGCTAGAGATGGAAAGTCTGACTGGTTCTCCTGAGGAGCGGTCCAAAGGAGAATATTCATCCACCCTACCTGCGACCACTCCCAGCTACACATCTGGAACATCTCCAACATCTGTCTCGTCCATGGAAGATGACAGTGACAGCAGCCCTAGTCGCAGGGCAAGACTAGAGGAGGCAAAGCAGCAGAGGAAAGCTCGACATCGGTCCCATGGGCCACTGCTGCCCACTATTGAGGACTCATCTGAGGAGGATGAGCTCAGAGAAGAGGAAGAACTACTTAGGGAACAGGAGCAGATGAGAGACCTAGAGCAACAGAGGATTCGTAGCACTGCTCGAAAAACAAAGAGGGATAAAGAGGAACTACGGGCACAGAGACGCAGGGAAAGATCCAAAACTCCCCCCAGTAATCTCTCTCCTATTGAGGATGCATCACCAACAGAAGAACTGAGACAGGCTGCAGAGATGGAGGAGCTTCACAGATCATCATGTTCTGAATACTCACCATCTATGGACTCAGAGGCAGAGGGCTTTGAGATGATTGGTGGAAAGCTTTACAAATCAGGAAATGAATATAACCTTCCAACCTTCACATCCCTCTACTCCCCTACAGAAAAGACATCAGCAATGTCACCATCTGATAAAACACTAAAAAGTGCAGAGGAGGTCTATGAGGAGATGATGAAGAAAGCACAGCTCATGCAGAAGCAAGGACAAAATCAGCAGAAAGGTACCTCACAGCCTGACAGTAAACATCATCTTGAAGCAGGAACTGTCCTAACCCCTGGCTCAAGCCCAACACAGGTTACTGCACCTATGTCCTTCTCTACAACAGGAAATGATCCAAGAATTCCAGGAATTCATGCAGCACAGCATCTATCAAAAGAAACGCAAAATAGGATGATGACACAGAGTGCCAAAATTGAAGGTGTTGTTGGAGTTGCCACAACCAAAGCCCAAGTCAGTCAGACTGCCACAACTCGACAGACCGGCAACAGAGCAGGCTCCCAGAGGCCAACACAGGCATCCCCTGACCCTGGAGCATCCTCCCTAACTTCCAAAGTCTTCTCCCTTTTCAAAGGTCCCAGCCCCCCAGTCTCCCCCACTACTTCTCCAGCACAAAGCCCAACGCATATGCCATCCGTGAGACCCACTGGTGGTAGTGGCAGGCAGCTGCCATCTTTGCCTGGTGGTCCTACATCAGCTGTATTATCCCATGGAGCTCAGGCACCTCAAAGGGCAATTTCACCGCGTCTTGCACGACAACAGTCCTCTCAAGATTCCCCAGTGATGGTGATAACACTAGGCTCTGATACAACTAGTCCTACCAAGCCACTTACTGTAAATTCTTCCACTTCCCCTTTGTCATCACCAACACAGGTCAGTTGTAAAACCTTGTATAGCTCCCAGCCCGCTTCTACAAGTTCCCCAACATCACCACAAATGCACCAATCACAACAGTCTCCTAAACATGTTGAAAAAGTAAATGTTGGTATTAGCACCGTGATCACAACTGCACATAGCCGTGGATCTATGGAAAATATATCTTCATCTAAAATCTCAAATATTCAGGGCACAACACATCCAAGCACTAATGTGGTGGATCTGAGAGCCCCAATTAGGCCGGCTCCAATTATAATGACGGACCAGGGGATGGATCTAACATCCCTTGCCTCTGACACAAGAAGATACTCTTTAGGAGCAGAACAGCCATCTGGTCGACACACAGCAGTGCAACCTCTTATTATGAATCTGAATGCACAAGAGCAACCACACATATCTGTATCAACACCAACCACAGTTAGCGTTACAGTTGCAGGTTCCATGTTCATGTCCCAACCCAAGCAACAAGTCGTGTATGGAGATCCTTTGCAAAACCGTGTGGATTTCGGGCAGGGTCTTGGATCAGCTGTGTGTTTAACCCAGAGTAAGCCACAAGTTAGTGACCCATCTATTCCGAAAATTGATGCCTGTCTGGAGAACCTGGGTATACAGCAGCAACAACTGCAGTTACAGCAGCAGAAGCTCCTGCAGCAGCAACAACTTCTTGAGCAACAACTCCAGCAGCACCAACAGCAATCGTCTTTTGCTCGTTATAATTTAGCTAATCAGGTCCAGCCTCTGCTGATGAAAAAAGATCTTGTAGTGAGCCAAACAAGCAGTGCCCAGCCTGTAGTGACTGCTAGTGCCATTCCTAGAGTATCCCCCCTGGCTCCACCATCAGTGTCTGGGGCTCCTGCTTCTAATGCTTCCCATGAAATATATGGTGGAGTGGCCTTAGAGCTCAAAAATAAGCCAACAGTAATGAACTTGTCCACAGGTAAGCCCCATGTTATGATGGTGCAACTTGATGAGAGTAACACATCACAGGGGGGCACCGTCACTCAACTGGTAAAGCGAGAGGAACCTCCTCCCCCTCCTCAGGTCTTGGATCTTACTGGACAGATCAAACCAGAAAACCAGGTGGCTTGTTGTGATGTTGTTTACAAATTGCCCTTTGCTGGTTCCTGTTCAGGTTCATTCACTCAAAAGCCTACAACAGTATCCTCAGATAAAATCCCCACCACTGAAACTTCTCAAGTAGCCCCCCCTCCCCATCCTCCACACTACAATGTCAGCCAACAACAACACCAGCCTCAAGCTACACAAGGAGTGACAGAAGAACATAAAAAATATCAACCACCCGTAGTCTTCTCAGGAAGAATACAGCCCTCCATGTCTGATACTAACCTGCCTTCCATGACTGATGCTGGTCACTATCAGAATAATGTCCAGGGGGGTCTGGCAGTAGATCTTAGCAACATGAATCAGGCTTATGATGGTGGATACCTAGGCATGGGAGCACAGTATGGATCTTACACAGACTTGCGTCACCAAGGGGATTTTGCAGGCCCTTCATTACCCCTTCGCAGATATGGCTCCATGTCAAACATAAATTCCGACTATGCCTACAGTTCACATGACCTAACAGGATCACAGGACTCCAATCTGGCTCAGTACAGTGCAACCACTGCCAGGGAGATCAGTCGTATGTGTGCCGCTCTTAACTCCGTGGACCAGTTTGGGAGCCGGTATGGAACTAACCCTGAACTGGTACCATATGGAGCTGGAAGGGGTGGACCTTTAGCCAGGCTAAATCTTCAACAAAGCTTAGCATCAATACGCGCAAACCTACTGTATGGCCCAGATGGAAGACCAACGGCAAATGGCCAAACTTTAACAAACCTAATAAATGCTAGACAAGCAAGTATACGCGCCTTGTACCCTGCTGCTATGAGAGGAGGTGATGGCATGATATATTCCACCATAAACACTCCCATAGCCTCTACTTTGCCAATTACCACCCAGCCTTCCTCTGTCCTGCAACCCATGCCTAGAGGAATTTATAGACCATACCCTACAGGAGTAACTGCTGTACCATTGGCTAGCCTTACTAGGTTGCCTCAAGTGACTCCCAGAATACCCCTGTCCACGCAGGGACCATATTCCTACCCTCCTCCAAACCAGTATCCTACTTCAGCCACACCATCTGGAAGTGTGCCCGATGCAAGCAGCTCACACCAGGAAACACCTATGTACCTTGGAAAGCCTTTAACTACAGTTGCTGCACAAACAGCTGCAACCATTCCACCAATCCAACCTGCAGCACACGTAGCAGCACAAAATGTACTAGCAAGTGGCATGCAAACCACGGCACATCAACAGGCAGACCGCACTCAACTCACCCCACAGAATGTTTCGTCCCTCTCTCAAGCTCAAGGCCAACCTCAAACTTTTCAACCAGTGCAGGCTCAAATGCAGCCACAGCAGTTACCTACTCAAACTGAACCATTATCTTTGACTCAAACCCAACCTCAAGTTCAGCCCATCAGTCAACCTCAACCATTAGGTCTGCCACAGGGCCAGCCACAAGCAACACCCCACAGTACTGCCCTAGCACCAAGTTCCAAACTTTCTCCTCCCATGGATGCTCAGAAAGGTAAGGAAGATGAGAGACTGAGTCAGCAACAAGAGCACATGCTGCAGCTAGAACGAGAGCGTGTTGAACTGGAGAAATTACGACAGCTGCGTCTACAAGAGGAGCTTGAAAGAGATCGTATGGAGCTTCAGCGACACAGAGAAAAAGAACAAATGCTTGTTCAGCGTGAGATTCAAGAACTGCAGACAATCAAACACCAAGTCATACAGCAACAGCAAGCAGAGCGTGAGACACAGCTCATTATGCAAAGAGAACAATTGGCCCAGCAGAGAATGCAGCTTGAACAAATTCAGTCTCTGCAGCAGCAGCTCCAACAGCAGTTAGAGGAGCAGAAAAGGCAAAAGACAGCAGCAGTGGAGGCAGCAGCTGCTGCTGCAGCAGCAGAGGCAGCCGCCACATCAGCAGCAGTGGCAGCAGCAGCAACATCTGCCCAGGGTGCTATACAAGGGGTAGTTGTTGGAGGAGGGCCCCCTCAAGGCTTCATTATCTGTGACCAGAGTGGTAGAGTTATTCAACAAGATGGACAGAGTGTTCAATTTTGGCAGGATGGGCAAGTGGTCCAAGCAGTGGTGGCCGCTCGACCTATTCATAGTTCTGCCTCTGAAATGTCTTTGAGAAGTAGTGACAAACAGGCTGATTCCAAGATTATGAAAAAGCAGAATTCCATGCCTCGGCTGAGGGATGGCTCAGAGGAGGACTCTGTGAGGAGGATTACAGACAGCTGTGTGCAAACAGACGATGAAGATGGAGAGGACAGATTCATGAATAGGCGTAGGCGAACAAGGCGTATTGCGGACTGCAGTGTGCAGACTGATGAGGAGGATCAGGGTGAATGGGACCAGCAGCCAGTAAGGCGCAGACGATCACGTGTGTCTAAGCACTCTGAATCCAGTGGTGAGGCTAAATCAGAAGGGTCATCTAAAGTGGCTTCTGCAAGTATAGCTATTCAGACCACAAATGATTCATCATGCCAAACAGAGCCTGACCAACTAGGCAGGATTTCGCCTGCAATCCACATTACCATGGCGGAGACCTCAAAGGTTGACCTACTACATTATATAGCAGCCCCTGAAAGGACCCACAAAGGAGAGAGTCTGGCCTGCCAGACAGAACCAGAGTCTCAGTCTCAGGGTGTGGTCGCCCCTCAGCTGAGTGTCCCTACAACCATCAGTCCATACTCCACAAGTCTCCATATGGTAGGCGCAAACACAGCTGACCCAACTTCTCCTAGACTCCAAGGAGTTGCTAAATTTGAGAGGAGGAAACCAGACCCCCTGGAAATTGGCTATCAGCAGCAACAAAATGAGTCTCCATCTCGGCAGCCCCCCAAATCTCCCCAGGTGCTATACTCCCCTGTATCTCCATTGTCTCCTCACCGTATGCTGGAGACAACGTTTGCCTCCCAGGAGAAACTTAACAAGGCCCATGTTACACCCCAGCAGAAGGCTTTTACAGCTGAATCGCCCCGACACCAGACCCTACCAAGACCCATAAAAAGCGTGCAGCGCTCCATGTCAGATCCAAAGCCTCTCAGCCCCACATCAGAGGACCCTGCCAAGAACAGGTTCTCTCCATATCATCAGCAAGCTTTGTCCAACAGTCAGGTAAGAAACCATCACCTTTTCTTTAAACATATTTAATCAGTCATTTAATGTATAAAGGCTTAACAAAATCATAAATAGAATACAAAAAAATATATATTTTAGTGGAATGTATTCAGAAGGAATATCTATTTTTGTGCAGCACAACATATATAGACATGCAGGATGTCAATAAATCTGTCACATCTTTAGCAATAAAACTACTGTGTCATTACCAGTGCTACAACTGCCCTGTAAAAATAAGTTAGTTTATTTCACATTTACATGACTTAAGAGAAGCATTAAATATCTAAAAACAAAATGTGTATTAAGAATATGCTTTGTGTGGACATAGATGACCACACAGGATCTGGCATCGAGTAGGTGACAGAATGTTCTCATGAGAGCAGCTGGCTATGCCAGAAAAGCTTTTCCCATCATCCTTTTCTGCTCTATCTCCTCCCTTATCTTACCCCTTACTACTCTTAGTGTCTCTCTCTCACGCATACACTGTCTCTTTCTTTCTCTCTCTCTCTTTCTCTCTCTCTCTCTCTCTCTCTCTCTCTCTCTCTCCCTCTCTCTCTCTCTCTCGCTGTCTCACACTCTTTCTGTCATGTCTTCTATATCTGGCAAACCCTTAAGAGTTGCCAGGGGGACATACAATGTGGAGGAATCCTGGTGGTGCTTTGCTGTCTTCCAGATTGTTAGCAGCTGGTCAACGTAAATTAACATTGCTCCGCATTTAGACCAAAATAAGTCTGAGAAGCAAATAAAGAAATCCGATTTCGGGCATTATACACATTTGCAAGTCTCATCTTTAGTGTTACTGTTTTATACACGGTTGTCCTTTGGATACTTAAAAAAATCACCATGGATCTACCCAACACAGCTATTTTTATGAATTAAAACACTTATTGGTACGGGCAGAAATGTTATTAATATATAATTAATTGCACTAAAAATGAACAATTATGAATGTTTCTTGGTCACTATAACATATCATATATGTATCATGGTTAAGTGGAACCACTTTGTAATATTATTATTTAATAGAGTTGCTTTGTGTTGATTACACTGACTGCCACTACTAAACATTTTATTTAACATTGGTAATCAGGCATAAAATCAAAACTTCACTTAGTGTCTTTGGCTTCAGTGAAACAATATTTTAATCAATATAATGAAATCAAATCATGTTAATTAAACTACTGATGAAGTTAACTCTCCAGTAGTACATAGGTTAATTAACATCAAGTAGTCTGACCACATATCAGGCTGCATAGCTCTTCACTTAGGTATAGGGATGAAGAAATGTGCAGACCCTCTGTGAGTACTCAGTGTACAGTAATGAGTCTAATTTACATAAACACATTCTGTTTATAGCTCAGTGTTTGCTGATGTGTCTCTGCCTCTCCTAGCAGATGGCCTCCCTACAGCAGCACCAGAACTCTCTGATGAGGAAAGTAAAGAGGACTCTCCCTAGCCCCCCTCCAGAGGAGACTCCGCTTCCTATTGTTACTCCAGCACAAATGTACAGCTCTCCTGGCATGCCTCAGAGAGTCCTACCTAGACCTGCCCAGGGAGTCACCAAGGCTGGCCTGCTGAGTGAACTCAAAGCTGTGGAACAAGAGTCGTCAAAGCTCCGTAAGCAGCAGGCTGAGCTAGAGGAAGAAGAGAAAGAGATTGACGCCAAGCTACGTTACTTAGAGCTAGGCATCACCCAACGTAAGGAGACCATGGTGAAGGAGAGGGAGAGAAGAGAACTGGCTTACCTGAGATGTATGGGTGACGCTCGGGACTACATGTCAGACAGTGAGCTCAATAACCTCAGAATGGCAGCTGCAACAGGAAACTTTGATGCTAATGGTCTGCTGACAAGGCCCAGCACTGCACCATTGAGCCATTTTACTAATGATCTCAATTCAACCTCCCAATATCCCTCAACCTCATCTTATATGTCTTATTCATACCCTCAAAGTCAGCCATCAACACAGCAGCCGGGCTCTGCTTACCAACAGATAGGTTTCCAGCCTCCTCAGTACCCTTCCTCTTCTGCACCACAGCCTGGAACATTTCAGCCCCATCCCCCACCAGGCCCTGGATACCAGAACCAGGGAACCTATTCCTCTCGAATGTATGCCCAGTCCTCTTACCAGACAGACCTTGGCATGCAGCAACATGGTCATCAGGGCTTCCATCCATCTGGCCAGCCTATGCCAGGCCAGAGCCTTCCTTACCCCAGCCACACCTCCTACCAACCTGGTCTCCCCTACCAGCCCCAGGCAGAGATCCTTACAGTCCATCAGAGACCACGGCAAACCTCTTTGGCTGACCTTGAACAAAAACTCCCCACCAACTATGAGGTGATCAGCAACCCATCAGTGTCAGTGGCCACATCAGCACCAGATTCCAATTTTGGTTCAGTCTACAGCAATGCTTATGGACAATACCGCCCTCCTGAGCCTGGCCTGACCCACTCTGTGGAGAGCCCCACCTCTGCTTATGCTTCTGATGGACTCTACACCTCTAACCTGGAGCAGAATATTCCCCGGAACTATGTCATGATTGATGATATCAGTGAGTTAACAAAAGACAACACCAACCAGCCCACTGATGCTCTAGGCCATCCTGTGGGAGGGCGCTATCGCAGTGAGAATGGCCCTGCACGTGGGAGTGCCTATGGTAGGTCTGAAGATGAGCCTGTAGATGCTTATGGCAGACCTACAGGCACAACGGGTTACCAGAGTACAGTGGACAGTCGCACCAGCACCACAGTGAGTGGCAGCTCTTCCTATTACTATGATGATTATAAACACACATCACGAAGCAGCTCCAGTAGCCACAAACTCACACCCAAGAATCTGGCTCCTGCAGTAGTCTCCTCTAAACGTAGTAAGCACAGGAAGCAGGGATTGGAGCAAAAGATTTCAAAATTCTCCCCTATTGAGGAAGCCCGGGATGTGGAGTCTGATCTTGCCTCCTACACAATGACAACATCAACAGGAGGCAGTTGTACAGTTGTGTCCAGATCCAAGAAGCTTCAGGATGATGTCACCTATGCCATGAAGAAGAATGCTTATGACCAGCAAAAATATTATGGCACCAGTCGTGAGGGTCTTGAGGAGGAGGACCGCATGTACAGCACTGGTAGGTCCAGGTCCACTGGATATGGTATGGACAAGATTTCCTCCAGAGATTCCACAGGCCACAGAAGTAAATCCTACGAGAGGGATGCCATGGAGCGGTCTCAGAGAAGCAGCCGCAGTGGAAGGCCTCCCATGCGCAGCCAGAATTCAGAAGAGGAGAGCCCACTCAGTCCTGTTGGGAAGCCTGTAGGCATGGGAAGAGACTCTGTCATACCAGATGCCCATGATGTGAGGAACCAGTATGGCTCCAGCCATTCGTTGCCAGATGTGCAGGACCATCACAAGAAGGACCTGCCCAGGAGTCATGTCTATAAACCAGATGACCCTTACCTCGTAGATGACATGCACTGTGCTGTTTCTGACAGTGAAGGTAACTGGTGCTGAATCATTTGTACTGCCTGACATTCGTACCTCCCATCTTTAAAGTGTGCTGGAAAGGGACTGCATGCCAAGTGTGAAATTTTGAGAAGAGCACCACTACTTTGTTTGTCTTGTCTTTTTTTATGGAATGGGTGGTAAATTAAGCCAAAAATGCCTGTTTTATATTTCTGTTTTGCACGCATCATTTTTAAGTGTGAGGTGATGTCTGTTTTTTAAGTAGTTTTTTCTGTTGGATTCCTCAAAAATGTGCATGGCTCTGGGATGTGGAGCATGTTTTCCCAGTTATTTTGTTTGGCTTCAACCTGCTTGCTACTCCTCTCACCACATAAAACAATTGACTGATAATGTTTGTTTTGGTTTTAAAAAGCCTATCATTTGGGCCAAGAGGAGACTGATTGGTTTGAGAAGCCACGAGAGGCCCGCTCTGATCGCTCAAGACATCATGGAGGTGGAAGTCACTCATCTACAGGTAGGCGTAGTAAACACACCTACCATGATTATGATGAACCTCCAGAGGAATACTGTCCCCAGGATGAGTACAACCAGCAACGCCACTCCTCCTCCACATCATCACGGGACCATCGTCACCACGGCAGCGCCTCTGGCAGACACAGCTCTTCTCGCCACTCCTCAGAGGATCCCAGGTCCTCCCGTTCTTCCAGGACACACCCCAAAGACCCACCTGCCCGCTCTGATGGTCGAAACTCTTCATCTACACAAAGACGGAGTGGTCCAGACTCCCGTTCCGCCCAGGAAAGCCCCCGGAACTCAGGTGAATTCTCCCGAGACCCTGGTCTTCACCATGGCACTGGAGGACGGAGCCAGAGACCCCAAGGAGATCGCACAGCCCCCAGAAGGCAGGAGCCCTCTGCAGCAGGGCTTAAACCACAGCAGCAGCAGCAGCAGCAGCAGCAGCAGCCTCCTCAGAGCCATTCTGGGCAGCAGCGGTCAGGTGGGCAGGGCCAGCCTGGGAGACATCCAGGCTCTGAACCACTTGATGGTACCCAGCAGGCCCAGCAGCAGCATCACCAGAGTGCACAGCAGCAGCAGCAGCAGCAGCAGCAGCAACCACTGCAGCACAGCCAGACCCCTCAGAGCAGCCAGCCTACAACAACCACTTTAGGAACTGGACTGGCACAGCAGCAGCCCAAATCTGGCCAAGCACAACCACAGGGACGGCAGCCAGGAGTAGGATCTGCAGCAGGGCAGCCAGCTACCACAGCCGTGAGTTGACCTAAGCCTTGTTTTACTCTATCTACATTGAATGTTCCTACTTTATGTTTTTAGGATGTCCTACTTGAAAATTCTGCATTGTGTGGACAGATAATAATCCTACTCATAAAATACTATTGTTGCAGTGTCCTATTAAAGCTTAAATAACTGCTTTTAAACACAAAAAGAGGCAATGGTTGTTTGTTTTACTTAGCCATAACTCCATTTTTGTCTCTGCTTAATTAACAACAGGCAAAAATGGATGTTACACCTGCAGCAGCAGCCACAGGAATAAAACCTACAATAGGAGTCCCAACAGCGCCTCAGCCTACCAAAATAGCTACACCCCCTCTGACAGGCATCGGTAAGTCTCTGTTCCACCATCGCCATAAACCAAACAATGACAACAGGTAAACAACAACATATGTGATGGTTATGTTGTTTGTTGTTTGCAGGCTCCAAGGCCGCCCCTGTTGGGATTGGTAGCAAACCCGGAGGTATAGGCAGCGCTGCAGCAGGACAGGCACCTGCTGAAGGGGAAAATGTTCTCACCAAAATCCTGCAAGGAGGGGCAGCGGAGCAGGCGGGAAAACTCGGAGATGGTACAGTCATGAATAAATAAATGTTTAAGAGACTGAAATACAGCTCATCTTTGGGTCTAGCAAATCCACTGTCTTTATGCTTTTGTTTTCAGAGTAGGGTCTGATAATAAAGCAAAAAGGAAGATTCTGAATTTCCATCAATGAGTATTTCACCATTTTGTGTTGGGTTGTTTTCTCAAATATGCCTCTTTTTCTTTATCATACTCACAGCTTTGTCTGGTCTTGGGAAAAAGTTCACTTCATTTTGGTGAACTAAAGAGAAGAGGGTAAGTGAACTCAACAAGTTTTTTTCATGAAAGCTTCAGGCATTAGCAACTCAAAATTACAAGTTTGAAAAACTAAAACTTGGAATTTTGAAGCATGGATTTATTTTAGGATTGGAGGCAATGGATGGCAGCCTGCTTATCAACAGAAATGATTAATTGCTTCCTTGTTGCAAATTATGGATGTTTGGCATATATTAATGTAGGTGCTTATCACTTCACTTGTTTAATTTGAACCAACTGTGCTTTTTATTTTTCAGGGTATGCAGAGTTGAAATGAGATGGATTGGTAGCTTTGTACTTGAAAAACCTATGAAACTGCATTAAATACATTTCACATTACAGAGGAAATAGGGGAAGAGATATCCTGAGTGCATCAGTGAGTATCTCAATAACTCTTCTCAATCCCTTGAGAAATTAATACTTTTTGTGGACAAAATTGTAATAATGTGTTTATTCACTTTTGTGAAACTTGCACCATGTTAAACAAAAGCAGTAATGCGGTAACTTGTTAAACTTTTGATTGCTGGTCATACTGGCGTTTTACCTCGTTAGTTTCAGTTTTATTAAGTACACCGAGACACTAAGCTGTGAAAACATAGAATGCTGTCACACTTTGATTAATGGATTAAGTGTTTTATCAGCTGGATATTTACATAGATTAGCCTAGTCCATGTCTGCATAATGAGAAGACTCAAGTGAAGTGATGACTGATTAAATGCTGTGATTGTACATTCGGACTGATCCGCTGTACCTTTCCCTTACCCCAAATTACTGAACAGAGTTGGAATCAAAGGATGCCTTGTCAGCACTGAATTCCCCAGACATGAGCGCACGATTGAAGTGAATTAAATAAGGGTGAACGCTTCGTCAGCACTGTGTTACAAGACATGAGCAGAGGACTGAGGAGGCCTGACAGTAAGTGGATGCCATGACAGATCTACAGTCCCAGATTGATGATTGTGGAGATGTCTGATGCCTCATTGGATCAATGGTAAGTTGGTAAGCCATTCACATATATATGTTTGTTTGTGTGTGGTCATGTATGTGTGTTTGTGTTCTGTAAAATTATGGGCTGGCTGAATTAAGTTTTATTGTTGGTTTTACTTTTGTTTGCTTCAGCATTTTATTTCATTGGTTCACTGCTGTGTCAGGTAATTAAAGTCACAGTCCCCTTGAACTTTCTGCTGCATGGGTGAGAGGCCAAAGCCAAGAACATCGGAGGTCAGCACTAGTATGGTTTACTTTCTGACTCCACACACATCCAATAATCTGCGCCAAGCATACTGGGCTATAATTAGCCTGAGAAGGCTAACTGTGGCTTTGCACATACACGCAAAGACATACATGGACAAGAGCACATGCAGGCACACAGAACCATGACTCATGGTAAGCATCACTCATTACATGCTAGAATGAGCTAATGAACTAATTCTGCTCAATGGAGCAGAACTACAGAAGTGCAAATAAAGCAGATTTCAATGCACTTTATTTAGCATCTGTCAAAACACATGCTGTGACTTGCACAGGATGAAGTTGTGACTCATTTAAATGAAGGTCTATCATTCAGTTGATTTACTGTCTATGTTGACACTTGGTGTAATATATCAGTAGCCGTGTCAGTCATCTCTGTGTCTGTGGCCAGTCACAGGACTTATTGGGTGAATGTGGAGATAAAACCGACTCAGTGCTTCTTTGAGCAGCAGGCCAGCCTGGTCAGCCCAGTGGATTACTACCGATACCAGCAGGGCTATGATTGGTTGGAGTATCATGGGAAGTAAAGGAGAGTAGGCTGACAAAGCGGTAAAATAAACATTGCAGAAGGTTTACGATGTTGTAAATGTGCTGAATGATTAGAGGCCCAAATTATTTTAAAATACAATTCTTTGATTTTTTAAATTGGTCATATTATTATATTGGTTTTATCTACGTTGTAGCATTTATTTTGTTTATGCATCTGCTCTGGAGAATTTGATATTTTGTATTAACAATTCATTTATTGCTGCTAACATTCACATCGCCACTGTCTTTATTTCAGGAGGACAACAACGGTCAGTAATGAGGATGCAGTGAAGCAGAGGAGAGAGGGGGAAGGGAGACTCGAGTCCTGCTTCCCCTCCTCTCTTAGAGAATGCCTCCTGGGATCTATATAAGGCCTGCTAACTAAAGCACCTGGATATCATGGGAGAAATTCAACATGTTTGGCCGTGCATATATCTTTTATCAAACAGCTCAATAAGGGAAGCCTCACAGCGCCCTCTACAGGGGTTTTAGTGGAACACCACTGATGTCTGAGGAGTTCACATCTGGCAAGGATATTTGATTCTACGTTGATGTCTTCAGAGCCTTTTCATGCAAAACACAGTGAAGAAAGTAGGTGACAGATTTTCATAGGTTTTCCTTGTAAGATACCGATCTTAGCCCACAGTGAGCCCACATACCTGGAGTAGACGAGGTGTATCACAGCAATGACAACCAACCTGATGACCCCACCACAACCTTGAATGCTTGGTTTCTCTTATCTCTACAGTACATTCCAGTATAGGGAATTTGACCCTTTCTTTGAATGTGTTTTTATTTCTCCTCCTTTTGTTTCGATGTCTACAGATTGCATTGTGTAAACGTGGACATGAGAATGCACGCACAAATAATTCAAATAAGGAAAAAAAGAAGCTCATATCAAATACTTTATCACCACCTATGAGATGCCACTAGTCATTAGCTGTAGGATTTTTGAGAATGGAATTACTACCAGTGTGCCCACAAGTGTGAGTTTCACACAGATGAGAGGACCAAATGAAGGAGTGGCCACGGCTCTTTATTAGCCATCGCAAAGCCATTGTTATAGTCAGCCCCAGAGCTGACTATAACCTTCTGGGGCTGAGGATACAGTCCCAGATGGGACTGGATCCTTTTTATTGATTTGTCTCATCTTTTAGTTTCTTTTCATTTTTGCCTGATATTCACTGAATGGAAGAGCCTTATTCAGTACATGTTTTTACTTGTATACCTCACATGTTTTAAAATGTCCATGTCATCATGCATTTCTTTTTACACAACTGTATACTATTGTATGTACATAAAACAAATCAGAGATCTAATTATGTAAATTTGTCATTTGTGTATTCATGGAATCACTCTCCAGTGACTTTTTCCCCCTTTTTTTGGGTTGTGTTTTTCTTTGGTAAAACTTTATATTTTTCACTTTTTATTTGTTTGAATCTGTTTTCTTGCATCAAATAATTTGCTTGTTGATTTTTAAAAGCAATAGCATGCAGAAAATGGTATATAGCACAATCGTATAAATGTTGTTTAAATTAGTGATGGGAAATATCAAACACTTCTGTTGATAAATAGCCGTAATACAATTTGTCAGAGGGTTTACAACCATAGTACCATGTCCGGACGTGCATGTTATGTGCAGATGCATAAGAGCATGCAGACAGGTACGAACACACTCAAACAGAAACTGTCTCTCTCTCTCTCTCTCTCTTGCATACACATATGCACACACACATACTTTACACCTTACACACTTTGCATCCTTGTTACACTTCAGAGTCAAGATTAATTGTGTTCTCCACCGAAAAGACCCGTTAACTTTCTGCTGATCAATGAGGTTACCAATTCACCAACAAGATAATCTCACTAACAAGCTGGGCCCACTGCCTCTATTTGTGCAAACAAACACACACACACACACACACACACACACACACACACACACACATGCATAAGGATATGGGAGGGGATGAAAGCAATTATCAATTCAAATGTTCTATGCAATGACTCATTTTGAACCTGGAAGTGATTCAGCCTAAAACAGTTTATTACCATCATTGTATTCACAAGAAAACGACAAAATTATGAACTAAAATAGTAAAAAAAAAAAGTTCATGAAAATGTTTTTACTTAGCAACTTGTCTGTATGAATTTGAATATTGAATATTGAACTAGAATTGTTTTTATTTTTGTGGCATGTTTTGACCCCTCACTCCCCACACGAGGGACTTGTTGCCAAAGGGTAAACTGTGTAGACTGTCGGTTCTTGAATGTCCACCATCATGTTGCTTTGAAGCATGGGTTTGCTTGGCTTTGTCTGGCTGTTTGTAGGCCCTCATACAGTTTTTGTGTGTTTTGGCTGACCTGGGCTCCTCAGTGTTTGGCTTGCAGTGACTGTCTGTGCTGCTATTAACCTGTGATACAGATGGTCAGCACTTCTCATTAATACTTGTCAGTGTACATATTGGATGTCAGTATAATCTGTGGGGTGAATGGAATGCTTCTATCGGATATTTCATTGTTGATTAAATCACTCAGCAGCCAAGCCATTGGAAAGGTGCATGATTAGATCTTATATTCTTGGAAGATGTACCTGAATTAAAAAAAGGTAAGGCATGATTTCACCAAGGTTTGCCTAACGAACCTTGACTTTCACAGGCCAACGTAGAGAATATTGATGAGTAAAATGTTCAGCCAGTCATTCACAAATCAGGGCATGTCATTTTGAAAGCACAAGCCAGACTGGTAGTACTCGATGAAGTGCAGAAACATGGAGGTTGCATAACAGTGCCTCCAACTGAACAGTGTATAAGATCTGTATCAAAACAAGGAGATGCTATCTGGTCGATATGAGGTGCATGAGACAAAACAGCCTTCAGTGCAGCCGTGCGATTGACGGAAAGGCAGACACGACACACATTCTTACTGTAAATATGAATTCATTCTTCTGTACAGCTTTTGAGTTTTGAGTACGGCTGTCATGTGCATCCCGATGCCGTATTTGCTGCCAACTTTTGTGTATAAAAATAATATTTATTACCACAATGAGGATGATGATGAAACTAATGATGATGATGATTATAATTATTGCATAAGCATAGTGTATGTGGCTGACTCGTATTGACTGTTTACAACAGTGGAACAAAACTCATATTCAGAAACATATCCAGTCTGTGTATAGTTTCTATACATATTGTGTTTGTAAAACAAGAAGAAAAAACCTCCACAGCAACTGCAGAGTAGAATGCCTTTGTAAGACTATCAGGAGGTCTTTGATTTGATGGATATGATCTGCAAGGTGATGAGGGTAAAGGTAAACAGCAGGAAAAAAAACGAAACAAAAAATCCGGAAAATGTCATTCACTGTTGTAAGTGCAATGGGCAAAACGTCAGTCGTGTATCCATTGTGAAACCTTGTGTTCTATTCAGTGTATTCCTGTAAACAGAGTAAATTTTGGTGCATCATGTCAAGTAATGTGATTAATGAAAATATTGACCCTGCAATTTCCAAACAGAGAGAAGAATAAAAAGAAAAGGAATATATTGTGGTTATTGTCTTCAGTCTCTGTGTATGTATGTGTCAACTTTTTTCTTGCTATACTGATGGAGACACTTGGTAAGCTATATAGTAGCTCTGCTGCTGAGAGATGAAGAATAAGACCTCGAAGGCAACACGACTAGGCTTTACGCGCTGAAGCAGTGATCGTTTATCCCAGTGTGGGTGGTAGGTAGGCAGGAGCAGTGAGGGAAGTGCTTGCCAATGCATAGGGAGAGATGGAGGTGTGAGTGTGTGTGACTGAGTCTGAATGTGTGTGTCTGGAAAAGAGAATAGTATGTATTGTTGTTAACTTCTATTTTTGTCCTCTATGCTGCAGGAAGTTTGACATTTCTTATACTCTGATAGGTATGATGAGGATATTAATTATTAGTTATATCTAATTGTTTCCAGTTTCCAATTCACTGTGTAAAGATGTAAATGTGCCATTTAGAGCTGCAACTAAAGATTATCTTAATTCTCTAGTCTACTGATTATTCTATCAACTGTCTATAAAATGTCAGAAAATAATGAAACATGTCCATTAAAATTCTCACATTTAAGAAACTGAACACATTGAATGTTTGGCCTTTTTGTGTGAAAAGTGACTGAAATGATGAATCAATTATCAGAATCAATTTTTGCTTGCATATCTGTCAATACAGCTCTAATGCCATTTAATATTGCTAGTAGCAGCTAATGTAGCCTTGAGCCGCTAGCCTCAAGCAGAGATGAGGAGCAAGCTACAGAGGTCTTCAGTCTCAACTGATGCTGACTCATGTGACATCACTTGAGGTAATTAGTCAGACTTCCCCCTTTAAGGAGGACTGTCTGTAAGTGCGCGCCATTATCTCAATTTGTACAATTCATCGTGACTCACTCCTTATTATGGCAGCAGGGCTTCTCCTACATTTAAGTGTAGCCATTTGAGAACACTTTTGCTGTAAGATGTGCTCAAAAGACACATTGTGTGTCCCAGTTGATTTGAAGCATACTGAGACCTTTACTTTGTGAGGTGTTCACACACGATGTCACATGATGGCTGTTGAGTTCACATAAAAGCTGGTCATGTGTGACAAAAACTGTTTAAAAGAATGAAATTGTAAGTTGAAATCTGGATTGTTTGTTTGATATTAATGGCTTCCATCACTCATCTTATGACCCACCTCAGATGTGTGCCATATGGCTTACTGACTGAGTCTCGACCTGAGGAATTGGCTCTTCTTCTATGTGCCATGTGCTTTTTTCACTGGTTGTTTCATCATGTATAGATATGTGTATTGCTCATGTAAATGTGGTGAATGTATTATGTTTCTTCACTTACGATAAGCAACTCCAGGACCTACTGACTTACAACTTCTTTATGAGGAAAACTTACAGTACATTCAGTGCTGTGCTGCTCTGGTATTAACTTACCAGCAGGCTGAGCCCACAAGTTGTCATGTTCCTGTACTGTGTTTGAACTAACACAGTTGAATGGACCATCGGGTTACTATGAAACAACAACCCATTCTGCAGATCCACTATCCCGCAGAGTAAAGCATCAATAGTCACATCTGCAGATCTTGGCTGCCCTCATCTGGTTATATACAGGATTGGAAGCATGGCAGACTTTACTTAATATGTTTTTAATGAACTTTTGCACCAAAAAATACATGCTTTTCAAAAATGAAACATTTAATGTTAAAAAAGTAAGTTCACTTCTGGTTACTGCCACACGTAACTCTGTTACTGTAGCAGGGTAGTTACAGTCGTCAAATGCAGTAATAAAGCGAATATGTCTTTTTTTGATGGTTTATGGGTCTTCCCACGAATTCTTACTAAATCTTTTGCACCTGGAGTCACATTAGTTGGAAGACTCTTAAATTCATTATTATTACAAACAATTTATTGTGTTGACTTGGGGGTAGTAGGCTCTGGAAGATGGCGTTGAAAGTAACTTGGTGTCACAAGTCAATAATATTTGTACCAGAAGAGCAGACTGTAAATGCAAAACAGGATGAGGCCTTACGCCAAATTTAAGTTCCATGTCCTTGATGGTAGTCCAGAATTTGAAGTGGTCAATTATAATTACACCCTCTACATATTCAAAGGCTACACTAAGATGTGGAAGAATTAATCTGAACTTTCACCCAATTTTGCTGCTAAAAGAAGGTCAGTAGTTTCTTTAATCAGGTCAGTCTTTGTACCACGCACTAAACAGCAAACCAAACTATAAAAGATCTTTTGATCCATGAAAGCGTGAAAACTCTTTACGCAAAGCCTAAGATACCAGCAGAATCTTGGAGAGGAAGAAGTGTTTGTTGGGATTTAAAAGAGCTGGATTCTTTTTCTTTTGAAGTGAGGTTGAACTGCGAGACACCAAATGGAAAGTGTCTGTTTTGAGAGAGCAATTGACCCCGCTCTAAAATACCAAGGAAGGAAGTGGACTTCATAAAAGATATATTTCTTGATAAAGATGATTGCGACATAGGTCCACAAAGGTTAAAACACCACTAAAATGTCTCTATTAACTGATATAAACCATCAGTGAGAGGGTTGTGAAGCCTTAAGTGCTCAATCTTTGCTCTAACAAGGATATATTGCTGGGCCCTGCAGCAGCCAACTCTACAGCATCTGTTTTTCTCCTGCTTCCTCTAACAGAGCATATTTAACATCATGATAATATATCAAACTGTTTAGCCCCCTCCTCATACAGTGTAGGAGCTCACTTACTGCATATTACTTAAGAGACATATGTTTGTATGTTTATAGAGCCATTTCCCACTACAAAGCAGGGGAAGCAGGCTGATTAATGGTTTATCATAATTGTCCTCAGTTATAGGTCACTTGACCTACATGTCCTCTTGTTGAGGGGATACATGTAAGTCAAGTTCAATTGTAATTAGGATGTTTGCATTCATCCATTTCCCGAAAGCCATGACGGGAGCCTCAGCCTCTGAGGATTAATCAGTTATTTCCATCAGCGTTGACCTCAGAGGAACATTTTATGACTCATCCTAAAGTGGTGGGAAGTGTGAGGAAGCACAGAGTGACTAGAAGCAAGGACCACTCATCCAACTAATGAATTATTTGAACATTGTTACAGCCAAAGTTAACATGGCCTCATTTGAGCCTATTTCTTCGAATAAAGCTGATTTACTGTAATGTAATCACATGATGGGATTATTTTATGATGCAACTGTGACATTTTTTAAGAGACACACTTTCTAAGAGACACTTACCTTTCTTGTGAATACCCAACCCCTTCTACTTCTTCTAAGGACATAACAGACCAGAAACCTTTCTGATGTAGAAACGTGATCTAAATGCGGTGATTGAGGAGCTACTTAAAATGACTTTGATATGTTTTAACAACGCCACAAGAGGCCAGCAGGGAGCAAACCTAAAAGCTCTATCAGCCCTAAATATGTCGAGATCCATCAGGCTGCTGAGCAAAATGACAAATGAATGGGGCCGAGGGAGAACTGGTTGCTCAGGTTTTCCTCCTTCACTTGTCACTCACAGCCTTAATATGCCTGCTTGCGAATCCTGCAGACTGCATAATCAATACACTACCCTTTAATAATGAAACGATCCTTTTCCGAGCCGTTATCCTTTCTTAAGTGTTTGTTTGTGGACAATTGCCGTCTCACCTCAGAAAGAGATCAAAAACCTTAAATTGCCACTTTGAAAAAAAACTGACTTCGCTTAATTTAAAACAATGTTATTATGAGACATTACATTAACATTTTATAATAACGAGTTGAGTTTAAATAATTTCACAAATGACTGGTTCATTAAAATATTTCACACAGTTTATCCATGTGTTTTTGTTTCATAATTACTTACTTATCTATTTAATATTGAACACTTTGGGGCTTCATAAAAAGCATGGCAGATAATGGGGTCCACATTTAAAAGTGCATTTCCCACAATTCTATGATATTTATATATGACAATTTGCACATTTAAAACATAGATTTGAGGACTACACTGGTCATTTGAATTCCCATTTAAAGGCTGTACCTACACATCCTTCTGGTTTTGGTTAGTTCCTTACTTTACTGTTTTTACAATTTGTTATGTAATCATATTAGTTGTTGTGTCTTGTAAACCCATGCAGGCTGGGCACCAAGTTGTGCAAGAAATGAAAATACACTTCATACTACTATCGATAGTACTACTGCATGTATTTAAATTACTTTTCATCTGTAAGAATCTTAATGGATAATATATTATTCCTTATGGAGTGTGGGCCTTCTACTCACCTAAAGTGTTATTTGTTTTTATTCAGACGATGATTGTAAAAATAGAGACAAATCAGAAGAGACAGAAAATGGACATTTCTGGCAACACTTCAGCACTGAACACATGGCTGCTCGGGCACACAGGAACATATTGCAGGTCAAATTGTGAGAAGAAAAAAGAGCCAAGTCTCTTCATGGCCTCTAATGCCCTGCGAGGAACAAGGCCATTCATTTTCCGCCTGTTACTGGGATCTCACGGTGAAAATGTAAGCGGAACAAAGAGAGAAAAGGTATTCAGTCAACTGCAGCACAAAGGGCTTCTTACTGTACACATTTCCCCCTTTTTTTCTGTTCATATTATCTTGTGTGTGTGTGTGCATGAGAAATAAAGAAAGAGGGAGACTCTGTGTTTGCATTCAGAACACAGTAAATGCTGATGCCTCTCCTTTGGGCCCTGTCAAGCACACTTAGCGTCAGTGTTTACAATGCAAAATAGGAGAAAGTCCCTGTAATTCCAGGAGGCCTGAAGGCTGGAGAGAGCAGGATGAAGACAGGAGCCAGGGGGGACATGGTTCTGTTTTGGAAAAGCCTGCAGGGCTGCCTGTTCGAACACTTGTGAAGGACGAGCTCACCTCATGGTGTAGTCACAATGTGCGATGTCACGAGTTTAGATTGATTCGTGCTGCGACAGAAGTTCCTCTGTCAGAGGATCAGTGTTTGCCCTCGGGCAAAACTGATTTATTATGTTGGCGGTCTGAATACCGGAGAGGAGCCGGTTGATTGTTTTATAAAAGACACCAGCAATATGCTTTCCTGATTGTATCATTCTTCCAAATGTTTGATATGAAACCGGAGGTGATCTGTTCCAATTCTGTAGCACTTACGGTTCAAACCTGACTGAATAGTTTAACATTTGGGGAAATAAACTCATTTGCTTTCTTGCAGTGAGTTGGATGAGAAGATGAATACCGCCCTCATGTTTGGAAATGAAGCCACAGCGCCTGGGGTCTTGTCAGTTGCCAGGCAACCAGCCGAGACTCCAGGAAGTTACTGTGCTGGCACATGAAATAGTCTCGTTAAATCTCAATGGCCAGGTTGCCTCCCTACGGAAGAGGATTAGGGCCACGTGTGAAAATTTTTTTTGAGTTTAGAATATTTTTTTTTAATGGCAGAATTCAGACTTCATTGTATTATTAAAAAAACAATTTTAAGTAAAAAAAAAAAAGTCGGAATAAAAATAATTTAAAAAAAGTCAGAATGAAAAAAAAAAAAACTCCCTTAAATCAGACATTTTTTGCATTCTGACTTTTTTGGGGGGGATTCTGACTTTTTTTTTACTTAATTTTTTATTCTAAACTCAAAAAAAATGTTCACATGTGGCCCTAATCCTCTTCCGTATCCGTAAACTATGCTAAGGGTCTGGCATTAGCCTACATACATAACAGATAGCGAGTCTCTCGCTTGTGCTACAAGATTTTATTTCATCCACTTTTGCGCACATTATCCACTTTTGTGCTAGCAGCATTGGGTGTAATCCCGTTTCTTCTGCTCAGCCAATAAGAATTAACTTCATCAGATGTGCAAGAGTAGCGAAGGAGCAAGAAATTACAGGACAGGCGGCAGATGAAGAGAAGAGGACTTTTTGATTCCCAGAGTTGAGCCTGTCAGGCGTGCAAATCCCTCCTCCATCGCCAGGATTAGTGTACAGTCCCGTCCCTTGGCGTTACCCCAACCATAAGTAACCTAGCCTACAGCAATAACCCGGAAACGCTCGATAAGGGTGGTGCACCGGGAGGGAGGAAGGGCTGCCTGACAGTCTCATTTCAGGTCAAAAAGACATTTGAACAAGTTGCTGGCACTACTCGCAGGTTTGACTGGGCTACTGATCTAAGTCACGCTTGTAATTTTGAATCAGAGCCACCTTTCCTGTAACGTAGGCCGCTGTAACTACACCACAGTGCAACAACAACAAGAAGCCACCAGATAAGACAGCTCCAATTAGAAACTAACCCGAACACCTTTAACTAACGCGAGTGGACACGGCCAGTGATTCCCGCTCAGCGGCGAGATGACGTGAAATCCAGCGCGGGCCGCTCAGCGCGTCTTGCCCGCCCATCCCCTCCTGCCGGCTGCCACTTGCAGTAGTGGTGATGCTGCTCCCCGGTGTGTAGAGGAGGAGAGAGAGCGCGTCCGCTGCCCAATGACAGCGCAGGATGCTGAGAGAGAGGCTGCTGGGGTGAATGGAGGCGACAGGATGCCGTCTAAAGCGGCGAAGGAGAGGAATTAACGCCGATGAAGGTACGTTTTCCGTCATTTCATTCTACTCCCAGTCTCTCCGCGTTGAATTGTGGAGCCAATGACGCTTAAATATCCGTGAGGTGTCCTTTCGTTTTTTTTTTTTTTTTTTGGGGAGCGTTTTATGAGCGACCTGGCGGAAGGAAAATAAATAAATAAATAAAAGCACAGGCTGTGTGCGTTTAAAAAAAAAAAATCAACCCATTCTCGTTTCGTGGTCGTTAATTGCACAGACAATAGCCGGTCGGTGCTAACTTGATACCGGGAGAATTTGCATTTTAAAGCCCCGTTGAAAGAATCGAGCAGCGCCGTATTTCAAAATAAAGGTTTCAGTCGGCTTCCCCCCAAGGCTGGTCTAATATTTCATTGGTGCGGTCAGGTGCTCGACGCACAGCACGCTGGAGCCGTGGAACATGTAGGCCCGGCGAGCTGTCAGGTCGTGCTTCCTATGCTGCATCAAATGTAGTTCAGCCTACACATCAGTCAGCAGACATTAAAATACACGTTTCAGTAGAAAACTGAGGCCTGTGTGTAATTCGTTAAGATTAAGCCTGCAACATCTGTCGAGGACGTTTCACGTGTTTTTTTTTTTTTTACATTAACAAGCCATTCGGGCAACCGCGGAACGCTGGAACTGGGTGGACGGCTGAACAGGCCATTTGGAGCAGCACATTAACGCATTCTCCTCCCATCAAACGATCATTGAGGTCAGTGGAAAGCATGGGGGCGTTGGGACACGTAGTAGAATACGCGACGAGGAGGCTGCATGTGTTGCATTTGCTTCGTGGATGGATTTAAAAAAAATCTATTATCAACCCCACCGTATATAGGCTATTTCTATCAAACACGTCCTCCTATGTCCGCCCTACACACGCGCTCTGATTTGAGATTGCCTGATCGTAATCAGTCTTATTTTACACAGGAAGGAAACGCCTGCACGCTGGCTTTCAAAATGTCACGATGGCCTCGTAGAAAACGGTCTCCGCGACCCCACAGATACACTCAGCATCGCCCGTGGAGAGATCCTTGTCTCAGAACATCTGTATCCTCTCCGGCGTTAACGCACCGCTGCTCTCTGAATGGCCGGTGATCATTTCGTCAGTGCCTGCACTGGTATTTGCTGTCAGATATTTCGGGTCCTGGCGACTGTTATTGCTCCAGTAATACCTGAGCAGTGTGAGTGTGACATCTGGTTAGAAATGAATGAAAGTGACAGCATTGCCATGAGTTGCAAAAAAAAAAAAAAAAAAAGAGCTGCATGAAAAACAAAAACGATATCAGATTTAAAACTGTAACAGCTTAAAGCAAAAATATCCTAATGGGGTCATTATCAAACGCTGCCAGCACACGTTTGGTGTCAGTCTGAAAATAAGCAATATTAACGGTTTATGCCAGTTCCCTCTGTTTTGGGAGCATGTAAAGTTAACTGTTGAGTGGTGGAGGATTACAACTGGCCCTCTTACTTCAATATTATCACTGTTTCTGCAATAATATGATACTCTCTTATTGCACTCTGGTCATTTCCCTCAGCCCTGCATACTGAGAAATGTGATTTGGTGCTGTGTGGATCTGTGTGGGGGAAATCCGTTATTATTGTGTCTGTCAGGGATTTGTAAACAACTATTCAATATTTAACTTAGACTATGGTTAGTCAATTCATAGAGTAGTCAATGAACAGAATATTTATTGACAACAATTTTGGAAATTGCATAATTATCATTTATCAAGCAGCAAAAACACCAAATACTCCATGATTTTTTGGGGGGTTTCGGACTGAGAGAGACAAAAAGCATAATTTCAATACGTCACCGTGGGCATTTTTAAAAAACAATTTTTTTGACATTTTATGAACTAAATTATTCATTGATTAATCAAAGAAGAATCAAGAGATAATGAAAATGTTCATTAGTCGGATCCCCATGGAACACTTTAACTGCTTTGATCAAACCCTATGGATTTCAGTATTCCCATACCAATTCTTCAACACCAGGCAGTCACTGTAAAACCTGTGACTCTGGCACACCCATGTGATTAGAGTGTATGCCACTGAGTGGACAGGAAAACGAAGCACCTACTACTGCAAGCAAATAGAAGTTAACTGAAGATGTTTGACAACTGTCAGAGGCGCAGGTTCGGTCTGTGTTTTGAGGAGGAAGTCTGTAGTGTTAAGCATTTTGTACAAGCAGTGTTTGCATGAACGTCTGTCCTCATCCCAATGCCGTTTTCTTCTGTTTGGCATATGTCGTCAGGATTTTTTGAAGTAAATATTTCTGGCATATGTGCCTTTAATAAACAGCTGATAGTGAAGATTGGCTGGAAACATGAAGAGCGGCAGCAAAGATCCCCAGCTGCAATCAAAGCGTGGAAACTGCGGTCATATGGCACACATCCCAGATCACTGGCCCACCAGCACGGCACAGTTGGCATCGTTTTTTAAACTTTTCCCCACATCTCATTACGTAGTTTTCCTGTAATTCACAATTATAAGAATCATAGTTGAGTTGAATGCCACTTCCTAGAATGTATCAGCTTCAATAAGGGGTCTGACAAACATGGTTTTTATACATAAGTTTGATAAAGCAACTTTAAGAGGTACAACGAAGCCAGAGAGTCACTGGCCTGAATCATTGGTACAACAGTGGTGACACGGAGAAAGTCTAAAAAATGACAACACATTCAAAACAAACAATACCTTAATTGAAGAAGAGTTGACTCAGCCTCACTAACAGTTTCACCAAAAAACAAAACATTATGAGCGTCACCAGACTTGATATACAGCCGGTCAATTATAATTTATTATTAGATGTTTTTGTTGGTTTGCCTGTACTGCCCTTAGCTGGATGCTGCTTTTGCTCCAGAAACATTTACCAACCAGACTTCATAAACCTGCGTGTAGCAAGCTGACCACTGTAGATAAGAGCTGCAGTTGTTGTTGCACAGCTATTTCTGCATATTTAAAATATGAATTTAATTTGCTTGTGTCTCTTAGAGGGACTAAGGAAGAAAAAAAGGAGGGTTATTTTACACTGTTTATAGGCTATAAATCTTAACACACGCTCTGTCCAAGCATTTAAACATATTTTGGTTGATATGTTCTGTTTTTAAAATGTCCACGTTCCCACCCCATTTCTCGACATCTTTTACTCCTAATATAAGTAACAGAGATGATAGTGTCCTGTCTGACTTCCTCTGGCAGGCTGCAGTGATTGCCCCTGGCCAAGTGTTAACATACAGATGATGCTTCAGTGAGTGCAGCTGAGAGTTCCTGTCATCCAAAATCTCACTGGATTTCATCGCACACACCGAGGAGACCTGTTGACACGTGGTTCTCCGTGCCTACAAATTGTCATTTCATCTGTCCCTCAAAGAAAAATGAAAGAATATGCATGAAGGCAAAGTTAAAAACTTGGTAACTGTTGGAAAGACAGCTCACATAAAGCCTACGGGCCTGCAGGCTGTCACGTCACCTTGGCACGGCTGCAACACACACCATCCACATTTGGCTACAGTTTTTTTCCTCACCTTTTTTGGAAACTTATGCTGCCGTTGTGTCAGACGACTGAGGTGCTTTATCTCTGTTAGCCCAGGCATAATCACCATGGCAACTGGGTCCAAGTGTCACCAGAGGAGAGAACGTTTTTTTTCTCATAGACGATCCAATATTAATCATCACCAGACGGCCTGTGACGTTAACAAACTCTGTCAGTGTCTTCACCATGAGTTTTTTTAACAGCTTTCTGTATTTTACTTAAAAACATCTACCGTAATGTAATAATACCACTGCATAATATTACCATGTTTAAATATATTATAGACTGTGATACGTCTTGGGATATATTGAAGCTTGAGATGCCATGAAATGGCAGAACCATTATTACAACATTAAAAATTAAGGCTTCAGTATCCTTTTCTCCTCGTTAGGCAGCAGGATCTGCAGTATTTTAAAATATTTTAATATATGCAATTTTAATTAAAATGGTGTCTGGAAACACTGTGTAGCATATTGTGAATTCTATAACACCAGTGGTTATAAAATCATTGCAAGTCCCTTGTCTATTTTAATTCGTGTTTATGAGACAACACAGTGCAGCAGAGGATTACTTTATGTCGTACGCCATGGGCCTGATTATGTTAACAATCTTTTCTAATTGATTTTTATTGCATTGAGTTGAGAATATTGCATTGATTGTATTGTTTGGTGCAACACGATGACAGCACGCACTCTTGTGTTTCTGTGATATGTTATAATCCTTCACTTTGGTTCAGTTTCTAACTTCAGCGATAAACCTTGTATCCAAACATCACTGCGCTCACAGGAAATGTGAGACGAGCTGGTTTTTGTTAACATCACAAAAACTGTACGCTGTCACTGGTTTCATTGAACCTGTGCTTGTTTTAGAAACTAATAATAAAAATAATAATCATTCATCCAAAACCCATTGGCATTTAACTGATTAAACCTGCAACTTTAAAAGGAACAATTTGGTAAACATCTGATGTATTTTGTCATTAGTTCATGGGCATCATTATTTACTCCGATATAAAACAATTGAGCATCATTAACCAGACAAATGTGATATAAGATGTAATTTTTTATATTCTGTCTATTATTTAACTGAAGCACTGTGTGTTTGTAAAGCTGTGCTGTCTGTCCTAACTTTATTAGCAGCATTAATGAGATAGATAAATGTTGGCCAGTGGGAAATCCAGGGTGATGCTGGGAAATTCTTGTGGGGCATTTGAAATAGGAGCCACATAAAATGTTTCAGTTTGCTGCTGATGTTGACTAATACAGTCTTAAAGCTAACAGAACAATTAGTTTCTTTATCTGTAGCATCTTGCAGGCCAAATCTGTTTGTTCTAACCTGCTCCAATTCTAAGGGAGTGTATTTTTGTGCGTAGAAGTGTGTGCATTTCCTTCTGCGCCTTTCATCTGACACATACAAACAGTTGTAATTCATCTAACAGGTGCTTCTCTCCTGTTTCCTCAGATCTGTCTTTGATGTGCTCCACCTATTAAGGCATGAAATAAGTCACCCATGCGTGGTTCAGAGAGTCAGAGCAGCCTCATTTCAGCGTGCTCCTGTTAAGGACCCTCTGGTGGCTACACCGCCGATTCACAGGACATGTACAGCAGTGCCAGAGCTGTAGGCCATATAGAGAGCAGCCCCGCACGGTCCCCGCGCCTGCCAAGGTCCCCCAGACTGGGCCATCGGAGGGCCAACAGTGGGGGCGGGGGTGGTGCGGGGGGCAAGACGCTCTCCATGGAGAACATCCAGTCCCTCAACGCTGCCTATGCTACTTCGGGGCCCATGTACCTGAGTGATCACGAGGGCGTGGGCTCCACTGCCACCTACCCAAAAGGCACCATGACTCTGGGTCGCGCCACCAGCCGGGCCATGTACGGGGGCCGCGTCACAGCGATGGGTAGCAGTCCCAACATTGCTTCAGTGGGGCTGCCTCATCATGCTGACCTTCTGTCTTACAGTGACCTGGGCTCCCTCTCCATGCTCCACCACCACCACCACCACCAGGGGGTGCCCTCCGCTCTGCTGAGGCAGGCGGTACGGGGAAGTGGGGGGGAGCTGCTGGAGATGCAGGCCCAGCTCAGGGATATGCAGAGGGAGAATGAGCTGCTGCGCAGAGAGCTTGACCTGAAGGACAGTAAGTTGGGATCTTCCACCAACAGCATCAAGAGCTTCTGGAGTCCTGAGCTGAAGAAGGAGAGAATAATGAGGAAAGAAGAAGCGGCCCGCACATCAATCCTTAAAGAGCAGATGAGAGTCACTCATGAGGAGAACCAGGTGAGACCAGCCCTCTCAGCTGTCATAATCCACTCATTACTGCAGGGACTTACAGCTGCTAGTCTCTTGTCTTTTTGTTGTCTTTTTTGATCTGTGTGTCTCTGCTTTCACCAATCTCTTCTCTGCCATCGACTACTGTCATCCTCAGTCCAGGAATTCAGAGAAATATTGCAGTCAGTCATCCTTTCAGTACTTGGAAACCTTTCTGGAAAGAGTTCTTTGCGCACATAAATATTTAACACACACTCTCGTTGCATACTACTCCAGTACAGAATCAATGTCAGAGAGACCACTTGAGCCACAGGAAATACAAAACCTTTAAATCTAATTGTCTATAATCTAGTGTTGGAAATCTGAGCTAACATACTGGGCCTTGTATCTGTATAAAACCATTTAATAATCCACAATTTTATCCTGATCCTCAATTGTTTAATGATTAAGTGAAAAGCATGATGACTCTGCCAACGTGTAAATTATAGCATCTGTACACAATCTGGCCACAACAGTACATTTTAGTTTCTTTTTTATTATCAGATTGGCCCTAGAGTGTGAGATGTCAAAATGTTTTTTGCTTGCTTCAATGTGGGGGTGTAGTCATGGCCCAGTTAAATCAGTAACTGACAAACGTAGGCACAAGGCCCAGAGACAAATGTCAAGGATGCTTAAACACTCTCTGTCTTTCCCGCTCTCTCTCTTCTCCTTTTCCATCGCCTTTCCTTTACTTACTCTGACTTTGATCATCTCTCACTGTCTGCCTCTGTGCATCTGGCCTTCACTCTCTAAAAAATATAAACATACAGTCTGTTGTTTTCTTACTAAATGTAGAAATATGTCAATTTGCAGCTAAACTCTCGTTTTAAATTTACCAAATTGCCCCATACACATTTTGACAACAGTCAAGTGAAAATTAGCTTCTAACCATGGAAATAATTTAGATATAAAAACAGCAAAACATCACTCACTTAAATATATGAGAAAAAGCTCTCTGTGTCCCTTAATTTAGGTGATTTTAATGTTGAATCTCAATGCAGGATTACATTATCCTCTATTTATTCCCGTTTTTGGAATATATACTTACCGCACAGGCAGAACGTTTGGATATAAAGCACTTTCATCTGCAAGGAAAAATGCACGACACAGAGGTAGATTGTGGAATAGGTCAGCATATTGCTGGACTGGCTGGATTGAGCTCTACAGCGTTTCCTTTCCTTTCTTTTCGAGGCAGGCTGTGGCGTGATGAAGCTAATTGCACTATGCCTCAAGCAACCTAAAGGTTGAATTTTGCCAGCTGGTTGTGGTCTTTGTGCCAGTCTGTCTGCATTTCTGTCTGTCTGGTTGAGTAATGCTGTCGGACACTGAGCAGCCAGTCGGCCACTCATTACTCAAAGCGACAGACGCTGTCACTCCACCCTTCAAGGTCATAGCAGGATGCCATTAGTGTGACCCTTAAATGAGACCTGTCTGCCTCTGTGCATGTCTGCTTGCATTTGCGTATAAGATGAACATTCCCTTTTAAAGCAGATCATTTTTGGCTTATCTGATTTGACTGGAGTTTAAAGAGTTTGCCCGCTCATCCCCGAAGCAGTGCCATGCTGCTAAAGGGAAGGATGTCGAGCTCTTTGACTTACAATTGGATGGTTTCTACCTGCTGGTGATCCCTATAGGGGAGCCAGGGGTATTTGGATTCTTTTATATCTTTATGATGCATGAAAATGTGTAGGAACAGTGTTTGGGAGGAGAATGTGCCTGTTCAAGGTAAACCAGCACTGCCACTGACGGGACCCCAGCCATTCATCATTTCCCTTATTCCTTAAGTTCAGTGCATGATTAAATACTCGTGAATCACTGTATATATTTTTAGCCTGGCTTCATACACTGTAGGAGCTGAATGTGTCCGGCAGAATATGAAAGCTGTACAGTGTGGGCTTTCATGCCTTTGTGCTCGATACAAAGAGAAGACTCTACCCTCAGTCTTGTCCGTCAGTGTTCGCTCTTACTGTGCACTGAATGATATTTATATTCCTCCTGGTAGGGTTCATTAATGAAGTATGTCGGCTAATAAAAGGCCGATGTGCCTTGTTACTATAATTGGTCTTTTCTATCTTTATTTCTGGGCTGTGAGGTGTCCTTACGTAAGTGTATCCTTACGGTGGGATGGTTTGAGAGGCGGACTGAGGAGCAAATTGCCTCATTAATATTGGAGTAATTTAAGGCCAATCATTACATCTGTCTTGTAGCATCCTTTACAATTGCACCAGGTGCCTCAGGCCTCTATTAGCTTGGGCAAATGTCATGCATTATTTATTTAGTGAAAAATAAGATCTGGGAATATGTGCTTCTTTCTACCACATCTTAGGAGTGGGGGGCATTAGAGTTTGTCTTTCATCTGTTTTGTGAAGCACAAAATCCGCTGTGAGTGAAATACCAACCACAGCCTGCAGAGCTTTAATCAAGACAGTCGATGGTCATGACTAGAGGTAATGATTAGCCCTGGACGGTTTCGTGAGCCACATTTTTAATGTACTGTGTTACAGGCTGTTACAGTGCTGAGCCATCTGACTTGAATTCAGGAGAATTTTTTTTGTCGTGCTAAAGCTGGACAAGAGCTGCTGGAGGGAAGTGTGTGAGCTAGAGCGTACCATATCTGACTGAGTCATGACCACTGCTGCTCAGCCACCCAGTCAGCCCTCATCAATGCAATTCCCAAAATGGAGACTGAGCTTCCCATATCACACTGCTCGGCCTGTGCATACCGTGCCTCAGACATGACAGGGTTTATTTTTTTTATTCTTGACTCTGAGCTGCAGATTTTTACATGTCACTGAGTTATGAGAGTGTGAACATGTGAGCTGCGCGAGACGACTGTGTCTCAGCAGTATATTTGGAGCTTGTGCACATACATTACTGGTGTATGTGTGTTCTGTATAATCTGTGCTGTGTCCTGTGGACATTTCTGATTAGAGGTGTTTTCTCTTTGTAGTTGTGCCAGCTGCTAATGTGTGTGCACAGATTATTGTACTGTGTTTTCTGTGAGAGAGGCTTTGGACAAACCTTCTCGTTCAATGGTTTTTCTTTCTTTGTATTAGATTCCACATTGTAGATGAATACTGAAGATTTTCTGAATACTGAAGCAATTCTCTTATTCTTGTTGGTCTCAGTAGTGGTTTCTTTGCAGCAATTCAACCATGAAGGCCTGATTCACGCAGTCTCCCCCGGACAGTTGATGTTGAGATGTGTCTGCTACTCGCTGTAAGCATTTATGTGGGCTCTAATTTTGGGTGCCATTAATTGCTGATTTCTGAGGCTGGTACCTGCAATGAACTTTTGAACTCTTGGTATTCCTTTCGTTTGAGTGGTCTGCATGAGAGGCAGTTTCATCATAATGTTTAATGGTTTTGAACTGCACTTGGAGATACATCCAAAGCTCTTGAAACGATCCGGATTGACTGACCCTTGTGTCTTAAAATAATGATATACTTTTGTTTCTCTCTACTTAGTTGAGCAGTACTTGCCATAATATGGATTACTACAGTAATCAAATTGGGTCATTTGCTGCATACCAAAACAACACTACACAGCTGATGGCCTCAAACACATTAAGAATGCAACACATTCCTCTAAATAGCTTTTGACAAGACACACCTGTTTTGATCTGAAAACCATTCCAGGTTATGAAGCTGGTTAAGATAATGCCAAAATTGTGTTTTTTATTGTTTTGATGTCTTCTGTATTAATCTACAATGTGAATAATAAATACAATTGACAATATATATATTATATTGAGCCACATATATACACACATCAATCCTTAAAGAGCAGATGAGAGTCACTCACATACATACATGTATATATACTATATATGTATACACACATATATAGTATATATACATTTATGTGTGTATTTATATATACATATATATGTATGTACGGTATATAAACTGTATATACTGTATATCTGATAGGTGCCATTGTAACGAGATAATCAAGGTTTCTCCATTATGACCGTCAGTGGAAATAAAGTTACTGATTGGTGTATTATGATATTTATGTTTTTGCCGATGTCATGACATGGAGAGCTCAAATGGACTCAGGAAGTATCATGTGAACAGTTAAAGAGCCCATGGATAACTTGCCCATGCCCCCTGTGAGCACATAAGATGTCTACTACTTTGTCCAGAGTACAGGAAGGTGAAGAAATGAGGAGAGAGAACAAAACGAAACATTTAACAAGCGAAAGGCTGGTGAGATTAAGGTGGGAGTGGAGGATGGAAGGATGGAATCAAAGGGGATAAGAGATGTTACAGTCTGCTGCTGTCTTTTTGTCCAGAACAGCATCATTTTCGATTTAGGTCAAACAGTGCAAAAATGTCCATCTTAACAAGTAAAAAGAGAATCCACTGATAAAGATTTATACAAAATTAATTCTGTTCTTTTTTTACTGACTTTTTACTTCTTTTTAGGAGCGGTTGTGGTCATCCACTAATTTTAGGGTTGGCAGTTTGATCCCTGGTTCGACATGTTGACGTGTCAGCTATAGCTTTCATGAACTCAAATAGAAAAAGAATCAAAGTGTGTTTACTCCAGACATTATTTGAAAGAACACTTGCGTGAGAATGGTGTTGTAAATTGAAAGGCATTCATTTGGTGACACTGCTGTAAATGAAACTCAGCCTTTAAATTTATTTGAATGGTTTATTGATTGCCTCTACTGGTAAACTAGCTGTCTGGTTTTCATGCAAAATCACTGAAATTATAGCTTCACCTCATCATTACCCAGAAGCTTTGGATCATTCAGCTTTTCACATCAGTGTGAAGTGAAAGATTTAATACACAGCATTAAATCACATAGCTGTGATTCATAGAAGATATGCCAGAGCCTAATAGACATACTCGTGCATGTGCAGCCTTTATTGTCCTTTAACGGCTATTATATATAGGTTGATATCCCACCAACAATGCAATTTGGGAAAGAAAGCCCAAATATAATCTTTAAATGTAGTCCACTGATTTAGCATTTTACTCCTATAACTTTGTCGGATTCGCAATGGACAATTAAAAAAAATATATGAAAACGAATGCAGCAGAGATATCACCTTTTTATTTCCATGCATTCTTCCTCCTTGTAAATCCTGGCACATCATTACCCACAATGCAACTCGACTGCCATCAGTTTGGTTTGGAGATTCGGGTGTGCTATGTTAGTTGCATAAATCTACAGAGTGATATGCTCTCTTCTTTCTAACTCCACACCCCTCAGATTCTTTTCATTTTCTGTCTTGTAGTCTTCAAATCCAACAGTTATCAGACTTCAGTTCCATCTGCAGCCACAAAAGACTTTATACAACTTTTTCTACATATGCAGTACTTCTCCCCAAAAACTGTAAACAGACATTGATGTGTAAAATCAGACATTCCCACTTAAAACAAACACAGATATTTACATTCAAAGTGCATTGTTGTCTTTTGTTTTAGTAATATATCTATAATTAATTTTAGTAAGATTCATCATCATCATCATCATGTCATTGGAAGGACGCCATCTTTTAGAGATTTAATTCTGTTAATGCTGAAATGAAAAAAAACATTGTGTGCTTGTACACTTAATATTACCCTTTAGTAAATTAAAGGAAGCCTAAGGACAAGGACCAGTCTTTTCCTTTATCAAACTGCATAATGATCAACTTTTACAGTCAGCTGTTCTGTTACATGAGGGGAACTAATATCTGCGCAGGCACATGCTAAACAGCAATATAAATAAAATATATTAAATGACCTTCTGCACATGTGTGAGTACTGTAAAGAAAATATCATAGACATAATATATATTTCAGTATTCAGAATTCAGTGTTACTTAACTCCCGTGTGTTGTCCTAACTCTCAGATTTCTGCATTCTCGCTGCTCTCTACCTTTCTTTTAGCTGAGCTGAGATGAATAAATGCCAAGTTTCTTGCCATGGCTGTGGGTGTAATTGTATATTGTCAGCCCTCACGACATACAACACAGATTAGGAATGTAGCGAGCAGTAGACTGGTCTGACTCAGCGCTTCAGAGCTGTCCATCTGTCAGATACAAACACCTCTTTCTTAACACAGGCAGATACAGTATACCGCACATATAGCTGCTCGTGCCTGTGCCACCTGGTAAAATATCTGAATGTCACCAGATTTGAGTATCAGTCTGTTAGCATTAAGTTTTGTGTTAACAATTTACATGTATGGCTGGTACAACACATTTTTAACCCTGCTAGCAGAGTGGTTCTCGGGATGTCGATCGGTTGGTTAATCTACCATTTTGGTCCAGATTGAAATGTCTCAGCAACTACTGCATAAAGTGCCATGAAAGTCCACATATTCGTGGTTCCCAGAGGATGAATCCCGCTGACTGGGGATCCCTTCACTTCCCTTTTAGCTCCACCATGAGGTTGACATTTTTGTGTTTTAGTGAAATATCTTAACAACTATTGGATGGCTTCACATGAAATTATGCACAGACATTCATGTACCCTTTAGGATGAATTGTAATAATTTTGATGATCCCCTGACTTTTCATCTAAGCACCACCATCTGGTCAAAATGTCAGTTTGTCCAATTCTTTGATTTATGACCAAACAAACCTGCAAAACTATTCAGCTCTGCCTTGTGTTTAGTGCAAATTACACAGTTTTTGCATGCTAGCATGCTACAACATGCTGATGTCTTGTAGGCCTACTTGTATGAATGCTGTTTGTTTTGGTGTGGGTGATTATGGGTGATGGGTGTGAATGGTGATGATGTACAGAAGTGTGAAAAAGAAAACCTCTAAATAAATAAAGATTGTGGACATGTTAAACATTACACCTGCTAAACATCAGCTAAAAGCATTGCTTTGTCTGAGTACAGCCTCGGAGAGCTGCTAGCATGCTTGTAAACTCTTTGTCTTGTTAGTTTACAGATTTACTCTTGTGAAAGAACAGACGTTGTGAAAAATCAAAGCTACAGTATACTTCTGTATGTGTAATTAACCTGCATGTAAGCAGATGTATCTTGGCATATTGAGAAAGGGGGAAAATGACTGAATGAATGAATCTGACTCCTTGTCTACACTCTAGCTCTCAGAAAGATTTTGTGTTTCTGCACAAAAGGATTTCTGACAGCCAGTTTCCCCTGGCTGCCCCAGGTGTCACTTGGTGGGGCACTGTTGCTCAACATCTCTCCTTGACTTGAAACCTCTGGACGCTCATTTTCAGGATATGCGGCGAAAGAGAGGCATTTTCTTGAGGCAGGGTGACCACAGCACAATATCCGCTGAGTCATGACTGACTCACAGGAACTGGTACAGTTCTGCTGTAGATGCTGGGTGGATACGGGAGAAACGGCCATATAGTCATTTTAACCCACAGTGCAATTATGCAGATTAAATCATTGGACTGCCTCCTACAGTTTAGTTCCAAGATGGCAAGTTATTGATCAGGACAGAGAGGGGGAGCACTGAGGAGGAAGGGAGAGGGAGCAGTGTCAGGTGAGATTAAAGAGACAAGATATGACTAGAGAGAAAAGGCTTTCTGTTTAACAGTGTTAATATTGCTCTGTGCAATAAGAAATGGATTTTAGTGCAAGCAGGGTTGGAGTGGGTCAATATTTGCAGGGAGTTATTCTCTATAAGGTCATAACTCATGAAGGAAACCAGTCATTTCTCATTTTGAACAGTTAAGTCTGATTACAGCAATATTGCATGTATTATTTATGGTTAAAAAGAAGATATTTTAAAGTATTTTCTATACATAGTAGCACATTCATATTTTATTAAGGACTATTCCACATGAATGAAGAAGGTGGCTGTTGCATTGAATCTAGTTTTAAGGTTACAGATTCTTTCTTTATTGTAAATTATCCTTCCAAGTCATTACAGTAGGAATGTCAGCATGTGCATGTAAATGGTTAGACTACACTTTCGGTTTCTCCGGAACACATAAGGGAGTGTGACCTAAACTGTTGAGGATGGCAGCAATCCTGCAGTCAGCTAAAAAGTCTGTTAACACAAACACTGCCCCCTGGTGTTTGGAAGAGCACATGCTTCACACGTTTACAGTATTCCATCTTTTCTGTAGTGAGGAAGTGAGCCAACAAAGGATGTTAAGGAAGGAAAATTGGAAATTTTACTTTGTTATTTGTGATTTAATTGCATTTCAAGATTAATACACTGCTTTTTTATCCTGCTGTGTTAATAGCATCAATAAATCAGAGCTGCAATGAATTACTATTTTAATTATAGAAAAATGTTCCCATTATTTTTGTGATAAATCGTTTGGTCTGTAAATGTCAAAATAACAAATCACAATTTACCATACCGAAGCTGACATCTTTGAATGTTTTGTTTTGTCAGAACAACAATCCAACACCTAAAGATATTCAATTTAATATCACATAAAAAACGGACTTAAATTATTTTTCAGTTCTAAAAAAGTTTGCCGATTAATTTGCTGTCGTTCAACTAAAAGATTAACTTAACTATTAAAATTAATTGACTAATCCATTGATTCATGTTTCACCTCCTCTATTAATTCATTTGAATGCAAAAACTCACATTATCATTATCTGATCACTACTACAACAAGTGTGTTATGTGGAGGTTGTTTATTATTATTAATATCAATGGCACTATTGATAATACCAATATTAGACCCATCTAAAACATCTAAGATTTAAGATCATGTCGGTTTGATTTGAACCATTTTACAGGCATTTTAACCCTTCTCTTCATCTCTTTCCAGAAAGGTAATCTCAATGAGTCATATTTTCTCTGTCGGTATATTGTGAATATGATGTTCTGACTGGGGGCTGAATGCTGATAAACACCCAGCTGGACTCACTGATGGGTGGCTCTCATTTGAAATCGCTGGCTGGTTCGTGTTGATCATCCGTCTCTGTTGCATCATGCTCTGACGTTCTGTTTTACCATACATTTGTTTTTTCTGTTCATTCTGCCCATGCTCTGCAGCTGCTGGATGCCAGGAGAACCAAGGTTTGTCCCTATGTTTGCACCACATGTTGTGTGCACAACATAGAGTCACCTTCAGTGTGCCGTGTATTTTCAGACACCTGGCAATCCCTTTGCACCATTACTACCTCCTCTCCTACGAACCTCCAAAAGGAAGTGTATTCTTTCCAGCAGTCATGCCTACCTCCTTTTCCTGTGAACCATGTAAAACTATAAAGAGTGATTAGTCTGTTCAAGTGTGTCAATCCAAACATGTCTGGTGCTCCACCCTTCTGTAGTATCACCAACCCTACAACCCCATACTTGCTTGTAAAGTGGGTTTTATTTCAATGTAAGAAACTGTTTCCTCTCTTTTAAATCCTGATTGGGCCATTTTCTGGACGTGGATTGATTTCTCTGGAGATATCTGCTGGAAGAAAATTTCAACAGGCAAGACTAAGTCTTAGTCAATCTGTGACAGAAACTCGGCCCTAACATTGTTCCCCTAAACCCAGAACCAACACCCCTACACTCAATAAGATATATTAGGCTTAAAAGCGTGTGTTTTTATTCTATTACACACAAATTCACAGACAAACCCACCTTTATTCAACATATAACCATGGCATCTGTACATTTTATAGATGCTATAGGTTCTGTTGCAGTGTCTGAGTTTTGAAACACAGTATTTATATCCAGGCCTCTCAGGCTGAGTGTCAGAGAGACCTCTGCTGCACTGCAGGAAAGCATCAAGGTGGTCTTCTGATTTGATTAGCAAGTTTACAACCCTCATTCATTCTGTTAATTCTGTCTATAGATTAATAGGTTAGGCTGCTGTGATTTATTTCAAGCCTTAATATATTTGAAAATCAAAAATTTTCTGTGATTCCAAACTCAAATTTTCAGAATATAGGGGGAAAAGCCTTTTGACATTATCAGTTTACAGTCTATGTGCTTCTAAAGATAGGTAAGTGATGTGCTCCCCATGTTTGACCTGCATTTTTCCACAGAACCGTGTGCAACAACATTTCAGAAGTGTGTTGTTTCCTTTATGTGTAGTGTTATCATTAAACACTTTGCATTGTGTTTATCGTCAAATGAATTTCAGTAGTTGTTGAGTCTCTGTGTGTGATCTGAACTTCATCAGCATCTCCAGATGACCATCCAGGCTCTGCAGGACGAGCTGCGCACACAGCGAGACCTGAACCACTTGCTGCAGCAGGAGAGTGGTAACCGCTCCGCTTCTGAGCACTTCACCACCATCGAGCTGACGGAGGAGAACTTCCGTCGGCTGCAGGCCGAACACGACAGGCAGGCCAAGGAGCTGTTCTTGCTGAGAAAAACCCTGGAGGAGATGGAGCTGAGGATCGAGACCCAGAAACAGACACTGGGTGCCAGAGACGAGTCCATTAAGAAGCTGCTGGAGATGCTGCAGAGTAAAGGGCTGCCCCCGGGGCCAGGCAGGGTGTCCGAGGAGGAGGAGCAGGAGAGAGCTAGGCGCATTGCTGAGGCAGAGGCCCAGCTCGGACACCTGGAGGTCATTCTGGATCAAAAGGAGAAGGAGAACATCCATCTGCGAGAGGTACTCTGGGACCAGGGTTATGTTGATATTAATATATGGGATTCACTGTACAAGTTTTATACTTTATTATCACTAGAGGGCAGTGCTGAGTGTCACATGCTCAATATGCTCTATTCTGCTGCTTATATTGTAGCGTATTGATAATGCAATGTATAAAGTGAAAACTGCAGAGAACATCAGTTGCATGGAACATTGTACATGTGTAAAGACAAACTTTGGTCATATGATCTTACTTTCTAACCCTTTCAGAGATTACAATAGCTTCTGCTGTACCGGTGCCGCATAATGTTGTGTCTTTTCTCAAAGGAACTGCACAGAAGGAATCAGCTGCATCAGGATCCAAGCAAAACCAAGGCCCTGCAGACCATCATAGAGATGAAAGTAAGGAACTGACAACAGACAGCCTGGCCATAAACACATGCATCAGTCACCATTAGAAAATAATTCTTTAAAATAAGGTTGGATAATTAATAGGTAGGGTTTTTTTTCCACAGCTACAGTATATTTTTTATTTACAATGTTTGATATAAATGTTCCTCTAACTATGACTATATACAAACAAACACGCTAATCATGGACAGTCTGTCTAAAACCAGATGTTAAGTACAGTAAAACATCTGTCTTTTGAGTCACAGACATTTGCTGTTATTGTTGTTATTGTTACAGCAGCAGCTGAGTCAATAGTAAACACGCACCCAGACATGCAGACACTGTGTATCTGCTCACAGAGCAGTTGTGTAAACATCAACAAGAATCAATATTGCACTGTTTAACATTTCAGCCATTGTTGCTCACTGAAGAGGTGCAGTAGCCAGTCATGCCAAGCTGCATCACTCTTCAACATTACAGACTGTCTGCAAACGCGCAGGTCCGTCATTTCAGCTTCAGTTTGTGCAGATGAGCATTGTTTAAAACTGCAGGGCTTTGTTTAAAATTTTCATTCAAAGTATCTGAAGGCACAAATATGCCAAGCTGAATTATAGCAAAATCGTTATGAAATGATGAACATTTAGAATTTTCTATTTGATGTAAGCTGATTGTGCAGGTCTTCAAATGGCATCTAAGCTTTGAATATTTCACTTAAAATGTAATAGTGAAATAGCTTTAGTGAAGCACTGGAACAAGAAGAGAAATAATGAGTATGTGATTTATTTGTAACTTTGAAGCTTTAGGAAAACATTCACATTACATTAGGAAATATTTAGGAATATATACTTGACTGCAGTTTTACATTCTATACCATTGAGTGTGATTGCTTTTAGCTTTCAGCTCAAGCTAATTACATTTTACATACATCCATATTCCATTATTTAAAACCAATGCAGCTGTAATGTGCAAATATGTAGCATGCAAATATGCTTATATGCTGTTCCCAGGGTAAAAATGTCTGTTTAGATTAACACTTGTTGTACGCCTGAACTGTACAACAAGTGCTGTACCACCAGCCTCACTGCAGAGGCCTGACATCACTTCCTCAAAATAAATCATGACATCATCGCTGAGCTGACACAGCCCATCTCTCTTGGCTGGATCGGCGCTATGCAGGCCCCAGCATAACTCAGCACGGTCATGTGACATCTGTGCTCTGGGAGAGACCCGCCTCCTCCTCCTGTGCCGTGCCGGAAGACCCTGCATCTCTCCCCTCTCCTCTCTCCGTCTGCTGTGTGGATGCTGATGGAAGCACGAATAATCCTCCCTCCCTCTCTCCCTTACATCTCTCCCGCCCTCTCCTCCTCATTCACCAGAGACAGTGCACAGTATATAGCCTGCCTGCTGCTACCATGGAAACAGGTGTGGTTGTTTATGACAGTGAGAGGCCAGTATGCAGGGAGATAGATAGAAAGAGAGACACACAGAGGCAGGGAAAGAAAGATAAAGAGCAAGATTTACTGACCAGGTCGATGTACCAGTGATTACATGTGGATGGAATAAAATCTACCCCCTTTGAAGGTACGGTGTCTTGTGTCTATTGCAGCAGCGTTAGTTCATTGATGTTCGGAGACTGAGGTGAGATGCAACGGCAAGTGCATGTACATGTGCAGTGCTCGTGCCTTTACAAGGACCCCTCAGATCCTTCTCGGAGAGTCTATCATTCCTCATTACGATACATTGCCCATGCTCCTCTGCAGTGTGCTATGACTGACCCTGCTAATGGCCACAAGTTCATAAGTTCAGAGCCACAAGGAGGAAACAAGGAGAAGCACAAAAAAAGAGAAAGACAGGAAGGAACAAGGTTGCTCTATGCTCTGCTGGAGAGGGAGATGGACCATGGCTAATCTTTAAGGCGTTGTATTATTTATTTAAAAAGCTGTGAAGCTAAAGCTGCACTCACAGTCGCAGTCCAGAGACTAGATTCTGCATTGATCTGCAAGCAACTACAGCAAAATCTACGGCTTGTGACTTTTCCTCCTTTCCCTTTCCACGTTTCTTTCTGGTCCTGGCTGATCTCTCTGTGCTGGATGTCTGCTCAATATTTCCCAATGGTGATTAATCCTCCGAGCTGCTGCAAGGAGCTGGGTAGAAAGCTTCTGATTTTACCGACAGATACCGCAGCTGTTCTCAGCCACACCAAGGAGCTTCTTCCAGCCTCGATATATCTCTTTCTTTCTCACCCTCTCTGTCTTTTAGCCTCTCTATATCTTTTTTTACATTTTTTTTATTGTTGTCAGTCTCTCTCTGTCCTGGACTCGTGTCTCTAGTTCAGGTTGATTTGCAGCATGCAACTTGAGGACATGCCAGTCAGGGTTTTGAGGTGTGTCTCCTCTGCATGTTTGTGTGCAGGACACCAAAATTGCCTCTCTGGAGCGCAACATTCGAGATCTGGAGGATGAGATCCAAATGCTGAAGGCAAACGGCTTACTGAACACAGAAGACAGAGAGGAGGAGATCAAACAGATGGAGGTCTACAAGAACCACTCTAAGTTTATGAAGACCAAGGTAGATACTGTCTGCAATATGCATGCACTTGCAGAAAAACAGATCCTATGAAAATATGGCTGAAAAACAAACATGATTGAGTTGTTCGGAGTACAGAGAGACCTGTGCAGAGAGCAGAATACAAAATGAAGCTGATGTGTCACTTGAATTAGCTGCTTTAGCATTTTAGCGTAATCAGCAAAGTGTCCTGTTGGCAACTATGTGAGAGATGCTTCTGTGCTGTTTTTTGAGAAGAGCTCAGTGTGAAGAATACCAAAAAAGGCTAAATCAGCAAATGCTTTCTGTGGCATAATAAAATACTTTTCTTACTTTATTACATATAAAAGCGATTTACTTTATTATTCTTCTGCCAAAAGACATGTGATGTACAATATGCTCGAAGACTGAAGTGTGCACACAAAGTCAGAGTGATAGATCAGTTTTTATAAAACCGACTTCAGTTTTCAGACCAACCACGCTCTGTGGTAACTTATGTTTTTGGCTACTGCGTGTCAGTAGGTACAGCTGCACTGTCAAGACACCAGCAGAGCTACCTGAAATCTGTAATTGTGTCCAGGTGTGTGTGTGTGTGTGTGTGTGTCTACCGCTCTCTGGGGCTCACATATCTTTCTGGAGCGTTGACTCTGTGTTTACATACCGCTCCTCATATTAATCGACCAGGCGCACACCAGCCAGAGTTTTGTTATTCTATTTTTAGACTTCTTTTCATCAATCATGAATAGAGATGATGTATAATATATGATGAATGCAGGGGAGTCAGTCCCAAATGCATTTTTAATGAGAGAAAAGCACGTTCAGGAAAATAGTGCAAAAGCTGTACTGACTAGCTCACTGTTTGGTAAAAAGAGGTTTCTCTCTGTCACACACATAGACATGGCAACATTACATTGCTTGCGTAATTGGTTGCACTTGTTGACTGTTTCACGTGTCTTTAGATTGACCAGCTGAAGCAGGAGTTGTCAAAGAAGGAGTCAGAGCTGCTGGCTCTGCAGACAAAACTAGAGACCCTCAACAACCAGAACTCAGACTGCAAACAGCATATTGAGGTGCTCAAAGAATCTCTCACTGCCAAGGAGCAACGTGCTGCCATCCTGCAAACAGAGGTAATGAAAAACCCTTCATTCGTTTGTACAGATACAGTAAATCAACCTAACAATACACTGACTCACAAACTTTGTCATACTTCGAGCCAAAGTGAGCAAATAATAGGCTTGCTCTGGGCCTGGGGCTTATTTCTGCAAATCATATCAGCTCTTTGTTTACTTTGGGACTTCCGACTAACTGAACTGCGACTCAGGGCACGGCTAAGGAAACGGTAAAGCGCAGTGTACTGTCACAGCACATGTAACAAACATCAAAAGCATCAAAAAGCTGCACATTACGGTAACTGTAAGGCACTAACTGAAAACCACCACCAAACTAATACACATTTGCTTAGCACCTGTGTTTTTCTGTAATTACATGGAGATTAAGTTCAGAACCAGAATCAAGTTTATTTCAAACAAGGTTTCACAAAGAAATAATTTGCCATGGTATATTGGTGCATAACAACAAACATAGTAAGTAGAAAACACAAAGAAAGATGAAGCAAGTCAAGAAGCATAAATATAAAATTGACAATGACGTATGAAAAAAATAATAAAAACATGAAAAGATGAATAAATACTTTAAAGCCATAACCATAACAGTTTTTATTGTCGTTGATTTTGTGTGTCCAATAACTCCTACTTATTTTAAGTAGGCTCACTACAGCATGTGGACTTCCTCTAAGGTGTTATTTGGATGTGTCGTGCTTCAGGTAGATGCTCTGCGTCTGCGTCTGGAGGAGAAAGAGTCCTTCTTGAACAAGAAAACCAAGCAGCTGCAGGACCTGACGGAGGAGAAGGGCACTCTTGCTGGAGAAATCAGGGACATGAAGGACATGCTAGAGGTCAAAGAAAGGAAGATCAATGTTCTGCAGAAGAAGGTGAGAATCAGAGCTGGTGGAAACCTCACCATTTAAAGGATGAATGAAGGGATGAAAGAAGATTCAAAGTTGGAAGAGGGAATGACAAACTGAGGGAAATGTTCAAAAAATGTCCAAACAATTTACTAACTACTCTATGAGTTATGTTTTTCATTGGTTACACAAAACTATGGTGAGTAGGCGGAGGTCTATGTAGTTGTACTCCAAATAAAATTTGAAATTTCAAATGAACGAATGAGCGACGCAAGTAGTTTTGTTCGGTTCTTGTGTCCTGGGCTGAACCGGTGAAAATAACAAAGCAGAGCGGTTACTCTCTCCATTAAGAGTGAGCGAGTCTGCGTTGCTCTCAGGGGGAAAGTGTCCATAGAAAGACAAGCAAGAAAAAACCTCATTGGCTCTAGTGTGTGTGTGCTATAAATACTCACAGAGTGTGACTGACCTGCTCACTCATTCCCTTTGCTGTTCTCTTCTTCTACCACACCTCCTCTCCCTCATCTGTCCACTTTTATCTCTCTCTTTGTCATTTCTTCCGATGTGGTTATTTGGTTGGTTTATTTGTTTCTCTGTTGTGTCAATCATTTAATATTGTAATTAGATCGGTTCTAAATCATGTTTATATTAGTCTCTATGCACACTTTATTTGCTCACCGATGACAGCTTGATTTATTTTGTGTTCTACTCTTTATTCTGCTTCTTAAGCTCTTCTTAAAAGTCTGGCAGTTTTTGATGTATTTCTTCCTGAAATGGAAAATGCTTCGTTGTAAAACCCCAGCACATTTCAAACTATGAACACGACGTTGTCTGTAGCGGGTTTTAATCTTCAAAGGTTTTTGTAATCTCCAAGTCCAGCTATTACACTAAATACTGGTTTGGTTTTTGGAAATTCTGCTATTTACCTCTATTACCGCTATGTGCCACCACCACTGTCCCGGTCTCCTCCTCCCTGTGTCAGATCGAGAACCTGCAAGAGCAGCTGCGGGACAAAGACAAGCAGCTGGGAAACCTGAAGGACAGGGTCAAGTCTCTGCAGACCGACTCCAGTAACACAGACACTGCCCTGGCCACCCTGGAGGAGGCTCTGTCAGAGAAGGTATGGGATGTGAAGGGCTGCTGCACAATGAGGGCATTCATTAGGTGTCTGTCCTACTGACACAAATTAGGTTTTGATTTCACGACCTGTGTATTCATCAAACTGCTAAAATTGAACTTTTGGACTTCAGGGAAAAGTTTGACATTTGTGGAAATAGACAGTTCACTTTCTTGCCGAGAGTTGAATGAGAAGATGTCTGTATGGTAACTATAAAGCTACCACTCACAGCAAGGTGACCAGCAGAGACTCTAGGAAGCTACTGCTTCCGGCCACGAAACACTTCGGCATAACCCCTCAAGTAAAACTGCAAATAGTTCTTACAATATTACATTTTTTGTACGGACTAAGCAAACAAGATATAATGTGTTAGTTTGTGAGGTTCCGGCAGGTGGATTCTTTTAACTTTTGGACAAAGAGAGGCTAGCTGTATGCTAAGCTGCTGGTGGTAGCTTCATACTTGTGTACAGTGTTCAGACATGACTCGTATCAATCTTCTCGACAAGAAAGCAAGAAATAAGCAGATTTTCTAAACTTTTTCGTTAAGTCAAAGACAAAAGTAATAATCTTTTGCTTTTACTTCTTGCAAACTTAAGCTTTTTGTTTATGACATGTCTTTCCCTTTCCCTTTCCCCTTTGAGAGCTGCTCTGTAAGCTTACTTTTATACTTTGTTGTGAGTCACTTGATACATGTGTCTTTTTGCTCACACTCAGCAAAGACTTTTGAAACTCCTAAATTGGCTCTTAATTCTAAAATGTGTGTGTGTGTGTGTGTGTGTGTGTGTGTGTGTGTGTGTGTGTGTGTGTGTGTGTGTGTGTGTGTGTGTGT
>JAVQJL010053775.1:0-15055 GCA_036024295.1 Nannoperca obscura | reverse complement strand
ATGAAGAAAATATCAGAATAGACTGGATTTAGCTAGAGCAGCGAAGTTTGCTACCAGTAACACAGAAACGCCAATAACCGGAAATGACACAATACGTTCACCTCAGCACGTCAGCCGTCCCTCTGAAGAGGGACATCAGTGCAGAATATGTAGGGACTGGAGTTGGGTCGTTGTCCTCAAAAAGGGGCCAAGCGTCTGAATTTCTGGAATGAGAAACGAGAAGAGAGTCAGTGATGGCACTGAAGTGACCTGGGACGTGAGCTGTGCGGAGACCTTTATGATTATGTCTACAACTGCTAAGTTGTCGGAGTATACGAGGATGGATTTGTGGGACCACTCATGGGGTAGATTTCAAAGAGTGCGGCAGAAGGGACCTGACGTTTATTTGCCAACTCTGGGGACCATTCTGCTGCAAACAATTTAAGGTTGTACTAACCCCCAAAAACTGGCAAAAGGAGTGGCGTCAGTATACGGCTAAATGTGGTAATGGCAAAATTTCGCATTAATATAATTCTTATGATTTAATATGCTTTGCTGTAATTACTGTATGTGAATATTGATGATGTGTACTCTCTGCACTTGGATCATTTGTGTCTGTGTCAACTCTGTTGTAAGAGACAGCATCAGGTTGAATAGAAACTGGAGACAACTTGTTTTGGAAACTAAGAACAGTCTGACCTGTGTTCTTATCCCAGGGTGAGAACACTCAGCTAGATAGACAAGACTGAGGAATGGAGTTGAATTGATATCTTTTCCTTTGCTGCTACGTGTTTATGAAGTTATAAGTATGTGACTACGACTGCCCTTCGGCGTCTTATGCTTCATATGCTCATGGTGTATGATCTTTGTCCTTTCAGCTGAAATAGAGTTGGACTCTGTGCATTCCTTTCAGTGAATTAGGCCTGCTTAGTGAAAACAATGTGTGCACCTCCATTTAGTGATTTAACTTTCCTTTCTTTCTTTTTTATTATTATTTGCTTTGTTATTGATTTATTAAAAATATCAAAAGACAATGATTTGTTGAATCTTTTATTTGCTCCCTTCTCCAAGGGGAATAAGAAACATTTCCAGCAAAACTGTCATGAGGGTGAGATAGTTGAGATGGGATGAATGAAGCAGTTGACGGCAAGTAAAGGTTCGCCCTCTGGGAGCGATACGAAGGGTGGAGCTGAGGTGGCTCGGAAGGGAGAGAAATTGTTGTTTTTGGTGCGGTCTAGGGCGAAGAGGAAGTTGGAGACCCAAAGGTCAATTTGGTTGAGCTTTCGATTGGATGGGCAGCCTGGAATGGATTGTGTTGACGGTGAGTGGGGGGACGATAAGAAAATCGTAATTGGTAGTGGCGTAGCAGAGAAAAAGTCCACACACTCTGTGGGAGTGAGCTCTCTGGAACAGGTAGGAGGGCTATCTGATGGCAGAGATGGCCTTCGTGCCTTTCAAGGAATCCGTTGACAGGTGGTTGGTGAAGGGAAGGCGTGATCTGACGAGCAAGATTTATGCAATTACCGTTTAGGGTCTGCTTGCTGGGATTGTGGGAACTGTGGAAGGGTGGGGGATGAAAGGGTGTAGTTGGTAGTTGCCTGCTGGGCTGAAAACGGCTGGAACAGAAGGCCAGAAAAGGCTTGGCCAGGTGCAAGGCCAGAGAAAGAAGAGTTAGTGCCTGCATCCCGATGCTGAGGCTCGAGTCGACCAGAGCTGATTGGGGGACGGAGGATCCGGGGATCAGGTGTGCCGCTCTCTTACATTGTGTTAAAAGTTGTTAGTTATTGCTGTTGGTAGTCCGTGGACACCTTGTGGTAAAAGAGGGTATTACATGTTTTGCAACCTTATGTTCTACGCTTAGCAGGACTTAAGTTTTATTTTGAGAGAAACTAAAGTAAATGGTCTGCCGTTCTTGCTGGAGTTATTTTCTTTGCATTGCTGCTCAGGACACCCTTTGTCTGTAAGTATTGTACCATATGTGTATCGAGTGGATGTGACTTACTGTGTATAATTACGCTGATAAAAGGACTGGGTTTCTGTACTTTGTAAAGTAAATGCGCTGTTTTGGCTAGGGCTAGCAAACCAGTACCAATGCTAATTCAGTCGAATTATATTTGTATATTTATACCTGGTATGAACGTTAAACTGGTCAACTGTGATAGCGTGCAAGGAAGCATGAGTGATATTGATGTTATTGGCTTGCAACGTTGTGTTCAGTCCGACATTTCACCTTTTGTATGTGTACAGTTAAAACGGCCGTCTAGCTGCTAAGAGATAAGTTGTTCGTAGCAATAGCCTTTACAAATTTGCTTTAGGTTATTGAGGTTGGAAGGATAATTCTACCTTCACCCATTTGAGTTAATTATTTTATATGAAGTGTAATAGCTTTATGTTATTACATGTAAGAGAAATAACCTGTGTGTGTATTTAAACAACAATACTGTTTGTGTGTGTGTTACAGTTTTACAGTGAGGATCTACTTCAATTAAACAAGAAGAAAAGTTACGCCTTGTCTTTATTGGGAGCCAGGTCCAACTGTTAACTAGCTGTCTAGCTTTGCATGTTAATGCAAGTGCAAGAACAGTATACCAGGAACCCTGGATAAGCAAGCCAATGTGGTTGCTGGAGGTAAGTGGCCAGGGTGCTGGCGTCCCGGTACTTGGAGCTCTGGCTGACAGAAGCTGTTAGAGCTGGGGAACGGAGGATACTGGCATCCCGGTGTCAGGAAAACACAAACACAAACACAACAACAGTCTGATGACAGTGAGAGTGAGGAGGAGAATCTAGATGATGAGCACTAAATTGGAAGACACAGAATTACTCTGGTCATCAGGTGAACGCCCACTCTCTGGAGTTCGTTGTGAATGATGGCATGAAGGAGGTTAAGGCAATCTCCTGCACCATAGCCAAAACATCATGGTTCACAACTCTGTTACATAGCAGTTTACAGTTCAGAGACAGGTTTGAGGCTATGTTTGGCACTAATAAGACTACCATGCTGGATCCACAGTTTGGCCTAAACTGGGTGGATCTGGATGTTAACAGTGGGGGGAAATGCAACATCAGTGAAGAAGTTGAGAGATGAACTGAAGAAGACACTGACAGGTTAATATACATTTTTTATCTGGTGAAAATACAGTCTTGTCATTTGCAAGTATTAGACCTTAAAAAAGCCTTAAATTGTCTTAAAGTTGAATTCATGGGGTTTTAATTTCATGTGTTTATTTTTGCCATAACAATGTGGTAAATCTCTTGGTCTACTGAACGTGATACTGTCTTTATATTTAACCTGCTGGGAAAATTATAGATAAACCAAACTCACTTTATACTTTCCTGTCATACTCACCTGTAGAGGGAAATCTAAGAAAATTCTTGGACTTACCTGTCCTAAGTACTATGAAACAGTAGGCCAACAGATAGATTTATTAAAGTAGCATCTTGTTGTCTAACCTAAAGAATAACAGTTCAAAGAATAATTTTGTTACTAACTTGCCATATTTCTACCTTGCCAATAGTCCTGCCAAAAACTGACCTTTGCACTGCACAACATATCCAGTACTTAGCAGCTCTAAGCTTATTAATCTCACCTCAAATGTCCTTAAAGTATTAAATGTAACTTTCCTATATGTGCAGACACCCTATCCCTTTAAATCTAATCTGTTTGTGTTTTTCAGACACTTTGATCTCAGAGGTGGAGAACATAGTGGACAGTGCAAGAGATGCGACCCATCCAGTGATTCGCCACCACTCAAATGCCCGCGCCTTCTGTCCCGTTACAAGGCTTACAAGAAGAGCAACTCAGCCCAGGATTCAAGAATTGTAACACAGATTAGCACATACTTTGATGCCATACATGACTCTGACACTGTTGAACTTGTCTTCTGGGCCAAAAACCATGGCAGATTCCAACAACTTCACAATTTGGCACTAACAATATTCACAATAATGTAAATTCACAGTTCTTTTTGTATATATATTTATTCTATTTTATTCTGTGTTGTTTAAAAGCGCTTTTGCATGCTATATTTTCATATTTTATAACTACTACTGTTTTTTGCATCACCTTTGCTACTGTATGCCCTGCTATTTCCCCATTGAGGGACTAATAGGTTTATCTTTTCTTATCTTAGTTCACACTATCGATGATTGTTCCTGAGCATCACTATTTCATATATAATTACTATGTTACTTATATTATTGTTTTGTACAAGCATAAAATATATCTTGGCTATTTACAGCTTTTCTGGCAGGCATTCTTTGTTCTATTTTCTATATCTACCTATGAGGTTAGTAAATTCCAAAATGTATACAAGGCTTGTTGTTGGTTCAAAAACAACAAAAAACATATTGTTTAAGAAAAGCGAGAAAGTAAAGACTTAAGTATTGAATAATTGTTTGATACAGTCTGTATTTAATATTTGTAGGGTAAGACAAGAGTCACCCAGAAAACCTGATGCTTTGCACAAACAATTGTACTGTCTTAGGTGAATGGTAAAACATGGAAAATGAGTGTTGAATAAAGATGGTTAAGATGATTTCAGTGCTTTAGTGTTTGTATTTGTTTGCTCATAGAAAACAAATGACAATTTGAAGAGTGCATATGGTTTGCGTGTTCCACATTTTATCTAATTGTGTCATGCAGTGTGGGACTCGCCGTGATCTGGTCTTGGTTTTGGTCTTGACGCCTTCTCGGCCTGCCTTGATCTTGGTCTTGGTCTCGACCTGCCTTGGTTTTGGTCTTGGTCTTGGTCCCTTCAAAGTCTTGGCCTTGTATTGGTCTCGATACACTCTGGTCTCGGTCATGTCTTGGTCTCGGTTTAGGTGGTCTTGACTACAACACTGCTGTGTTGGCAATTCGGGTACAGCTTTAAACTGGCTCCATTCTTATTTGACTAATAGATATTTTTATGTTTATATCAACAATCATGTATCCTCTTCGGCTCCCCTGTGTGTGGAGTCCCTCAGGGGTTGCTCCTTGAACTAATCCTATTCTCACTACATGCTTCCTGTGAGTCATTTGTTCAGCTGCTTTTAAGACGAATCATATCACTGTTATGCTGATGATATACAGATCTATTTTTCTCACAACGTGAATCAACTGTCCTTGTGCTGTGTTTTATATTATAATGAATTTTTTCTTGAATCATTGTTTTACTTTGTGTGTGTGATGCACTAATTTTAACTGTGTTTTAAAAAGTTCTACATAAATAATGATTTCTTACTTATTTACTTACTATTTTATCTCTCCTCACTCCTCCATGGCGGACACCTCCCCTTTTGCTTTAAGTCCCTTGCTGACTGCAAACTCTTAGTGATATCTGTCGAGTCCAAGCCAAAGGAAGATGACACTCATAAATTATTCCAGAACATGTTATGACCCAGTGTGTCACTTGCTTTCCCTATTCCTGTCTTGAAAGGCAATAGAAGGAGGATGGTACACTCTTATCAGTCATCAGATCCGGTTGATCTGTTACCAGTTCCATTCATTCTGCTCAGGGCCTCTCCAACTAACTCTGCTGAATATTCGGTCTCTTACCAATAAATCAGCCGTTTTTAATGAATGATCTTATCACTACCTATAATCTTGATTTTATGGTTTTAACTTAAATCTGACAATGTAGTAGTAGTAGCAGTGCATGAGTTCTCACTGAATCAGCCCCCCAACATTTACATTTTTTGAATGGTTCTCCACCTGACAGGAAAGGTGAAGGTGTTGCTGGTATATTTAAAGACTCATTTCAATTTAGTTATCATATGGTGATTTTGCCTTATTTGAATATATTTACACTGTTTTGAAAGGAACACCAAACATCCTACAATTTACAGTCCTCTCAGGCCCTCTACAAATTTGTTGACAATTTAACTGAATTGTTTTCTGTTACCTTTACAGATTCTGATTATCTTGTCAAAATTCACACTGATAATTCCAAGGACATCTGTAGTATATTTGACACTGTGGATCTGTTGCAACATGTGAAAGGGCCCCCACACAACCAAGATTAAATTTGATTAGATTAGATTAATTTCAACTTTATTGCACATAATACAAAGTACAACGAAATGTCGTTTGCATCTAACCAGAAAGTGTAAAGAGCAGGTAAAGTGCAGATGAGGTTACAATATGCAGATATACAGGCTACAGTATATAAAGATTGCAGTATAATACATGGTTGTATACATTTGAAATTAAATATACACAGATGTAAAAGGAAAGAAAGTGTATATAAATGAATGGGGGGGGGGGGAAACATCTTCAGATTTACTATGACATCTATAAACAGAGGCTATTTACAATTCTGAAATAAATAAGGCTAAACAAGTCTTCTTACTTCATCAGCAGGAATATCAACAATTTTTGTGCCTTGTTTACCACTTTTAAGAAGCTAACTAATCCCCTAACAGGATTAGCCCAATTTCATATTTCTCAATGGGTGTAATGAGTTTGTGTCTTTTTCAGAGAAACATTTCAAACAATGACACTGGACCACTGCTACAAACGGACAGAAACAATTTGGCCAGATTGCCAATATTCAATTCCATAAATACTAGAGGTCTTAGTCTTACACAGCAGTAGCAAATACATAGGCCTTAATACACATGTGCAAACTGAAATAGAGATTTGACACACAAATTCAGCTGTCAGATATGTGTTTTGTCAGCATATACATTTTATGTATAATAATTCTAAGTATTTTATGTTGTAGTTTTAAAAAAAATTGACCAAGTGGCAGAATGTACTCACTGTGATCACTGTGGAACACCATGTTTACAGTATTACTGTATAATGAAATTATTGTGTTTTGTTACTCAATATGAGGGCAACCAGGCAAGAACCTGATTGAGACAAACCTGAACCTGACTCTAACCAGTCTCATTTGGAAATTCGGCCCTGCTCTAAGACTCTTTCTGTTTCATATATGTGACTCTGCTGGATCCTATTCTACTTCAGACTGACAAAATATTACTGTACCACATTATCATCTCTACTTCCTGTCAGTGTGTACAGTGCTACAATAAAATATGAAAAAATGTTTCCTGTCGATACTGCAGTTCATAATCACATCATGAAGCTAATGTTTCCAATTCTACAATACGCTGCAAACCCTATATGCCCCTACAGGTGGTTGGAAAAAACGTTTATTTCTGTTATGTCACACCAGTATTAGAACAGGGCAAACTGGCCATCATCCATGGCTTTTGGGGATAACCATTAATACCATTAAGCAGGTGACATCCAGAGGAAGTTGTAGTCTGCTCTCACTGATAACCCTTAAAGTTGTGCATCTAACGTGACACAAAAGTTCCCTAGGCTATGCCTCGGCCAACGCAACTGGCAATATGTCAAAGAGTGCTTGACATCATCGAGACGAGGGTCATTTGAGGCAACAAAAATCTCAAGGACGACCAGACAAGATGATTGGAAACTGCTTAATCTGTGCCATAGAAATCAGAAAATGCCAGTGAGCTGCCTTCGTTGTTTGTGGAGAAGACACCATGGAATCAATGTTTCCTGCCAAACTGTAAATCAAAGATTGCTTCAGCATGGTTACCGAGCCAGACGAATGACCAAGTGTCCGCGCCTAACTGTTCAACACAGAGTTGCTCGACTTCGCACAGAAGATTACAGCTTGAGTACTGGCGACATCGTGTCTTTATGAATGAGCGCCACTATATCCATAACCGTATAGATGGAAGACAAAGGGTGCGGAGATTACATGGTGAGAACCTCTGCAATGTCTGCATCTAGGAAACCATTCAAGGAGGTGGCAGCTTATTGATGATATGGCCCGGTATTCATTGTTGGTGCTGGATGGAAATGTAAATGCTGTCTTGTACCGGGACATCCTGGAGACCCATTGCCTCCCACACGCAAGAAGGGTCTATGGGACCAAATTTAGGCTGCAAGATGACGCAAAAACCCATGGGGCAGCTGCAGTGAGAGAATTTCTTGATGCAGAGTGGGTGCAGCAGATGCCATGGCCTGCTTGCTCCCCTGATATAAACCCATCGAGCATGCATGGGATGCCTTAGGCTGGGCCCTTAACGATAGGGACAATATTGCTCAGAGTCTACAGGAATTAGCCTAGGATCTGACAGAAGAGTGGGACGCCCTGCCCATTGACGGCATCAACAAGCTTGTAGAAAGTATGCCACAACGTCTTAACGCATTGATCCATATCAGGGGTGGCCATACTCAATATTAGTGACTGAGTGACATTTGAAAGAGTAATATTGGACATTCTTATGCATGAAATCCCCTTGAATATGTGTTTCCTGTTAAATTGACCAAGGTTGAAAAATTACAAAAAAGGCCCATAATCCTATTGTTCAATACACCCCATTTTGTTTAAGCTTGAATACACAGTTTGCAAGGGTTAGTTGTGGTTTAATTTTCACTGTGATATGTTTGGAAGAGATTGATCAGTAAAGTTTTGAGAAGATATACACTTTATCTATCAAGAATAAATCACATTGTCAATATTTTATTCCAACCGTTTGGGCAACAGTGTATTTTATGTGTCTTTTGTAATTTTGTCATAAAGCCTGCCCAGGGACTGCAGTTGAAGATAGCTAAAGCTAGCTAAACTGGCACATTTACAGAAATGTCTACTAATGTGCCCTGTTCCTGTAACGTTAAACTGTATGAATAAAAAGAATGAATTACATTTGCAAGGTCATTAACCAAATTATTACATTTTGTCTTTTTAATAAGCTCATTGTCATGAAATGTATTCCAATTCTCCTCCCACAGAATGTCTCTGTCTGATCTCCTGCTAACAGCTTTAGGACAGCTCCAGAGTATTAGCACAGATGAGAGAGTTGAAATACTTTAATACAATAGATAAAAATATGACTAATAGTGTGTTAATAAGTTTGGGCCAGTTAGGTCCGATGTCTTTATCTGTTTGATAAATACGGGGGCGGATCTCATATCTGCTTTAGAATGAGGTGGTAGTGCACTTCCTGTTCTGATTCTACATTGGCTTTGTCAGCAAGGTCTGGCAGGTTTGTCTGCCATGTAGACTTTTAGGGGGCATCTGGAGGGTGAGGGAAATGTCACTTGAGACATCACTGCTGAAGCACATACTGACACAGCTTTTTAGGTATTCAGTGTGTTTGAAGTATTTCAGCAACACTGAATCAATATGAAGACAGTTTGGAAAGAGCCTTCCCTCCCACTGCTCAGAGAAGAGCAGAGATCATCTGCAGCCTCTCATGGATTGGTTGTGGGATGGCAGAGGTTGCCTGAGGTAGTTGAAATAGCAAAGGCGAAGAAATATGTAATGGTGTGTGTAGAATAAAAATATCTTTCTATGGCCAACTAAAGGGCCCTCTTAGACGATGTGATCTTGCCTGTTTTTGTTATATCATTGTTTCTGATGTTTTAAACTCTAATTCCTGCCTTTATTACCCTTGCATTCTTATCTCCTCTCTGTCTTTGTTGTATGTGAGAAACATCTTGGTTCAGACTTCTGAGCCAGATTACCCCTGCTCTCCCTTGACACTTTGCTATATTTATTTGCATTTCGTGTTGAGTGAGAATGTGTAATTTTTCATTGCTGTTGAATGATGAACATAGGTGGCCTCTGGGAGGAGAGTGGCAGGCTGAAAAGGTCACAAGTAGGGGAATAGTAGTAGTGGTGCCAGGAAATATATGCTGAAAGGACAGTGGCTGTCCTCTGCTACTAAAGTTTGTGTCACTGTCAAGAAGAAAGGACAGTGTTGTATGTCACTGTGTAAGTTGTTTCTGTCCGGTTAGTGTGGTACCATCATTCTTTTCACTGATTACAAGCTGGTTAATGTCCTCTTCACAAAGCACTAGAATGACCTGAGCACTTCACTTGATTTAGGATTTTACCCTTCATATCTGTGCTTCATGCACTGCATTCACACAACATATACGTTTCATTCAGACTATTATTTCTTAGGGTTGACAGGTAATAAATAGTTGCCTTGTCTCTTGGTTACAACGTTTTGGTAAGTACTGTCAGGGACCAAACAATCAGAGACAAGGACAAAGGCTTAGGAAATATATTCCCATTTTAATTGAACAGAAAAAGTTACATAACAAAACATATTTTAACCTAATCCAAATCTAAGCAACAAAAACCTATAAGTAACTACAAATAAAAACAACTTAAATGAGGCCAACAAAATCATACAGAACCAAAAATGTGACTAACTACGCAGTTCCCCCAAATGACACACAAAGGGGGTACACACAGGCTAGCCCAAGACAGACACACCACAAACTATCCGACATAAAGTGTGTAACGTATGAAAACAACACTAACACTGATAGACCACTGGTGGGGCCACCACACACTCCCCCTCATCCGGACACTCGCTGGGACAGCGGGAAAGGTAGTCCGCTGTGGCATTTTGTTTACCAGGGATGTGGTGAACCTCAAACTTATGGGGCTGCCTGGCCAAGTACCAGCATGTTATCCCGCTGTTCGTATCCTTCCTCCTCTCCATCCATTTCAGAGCTTTATGGTCAGTTTCCAAGATGAACTGTCTCCCTAGAAGATAGTACCAGAGGGAATCCAAGGCCCATTTAACTGCCAAACATTCCTTTTCCACTGTAGAATAACGTGCTTCCAACTGATGAAAGCAATAGGATGGCGGTCCCCTGGAGTCCCTTGAAGAAGCACTGCACCCAGCCCCCAATCAGAGGCATCCGTCTGCAGAATGAAAGGTTGCTGAAAGTCCGGGCAATGCAATAAAGGATATCCACTCAAGGCCTGCTGGATGTCCTTGAATGCCTCCCTTGCCTCCTCTGACCACCGCAGCAGGCTGGGTCCCTTAAGACTGGTCATATCTGTAAGCACAGCAGATCTGGTAGAAAAATTTGGGATAAATCTATGGTACCAACCTGCCATCCCCAGGAAGGATTTGAGCTGCATCCTGGTCTGAGGCTGAAGACAGGATCCAATCGCCTTTACTTTCTGAACCTGAGGCTTGACAACACCATTGCCTATGACATACCCCAGGTACTCCGTCTACCTTTTGGCAATGGCACACTTGGCTGGATTTACTGTGAGACCTGCCGTCTGTAGACATTCCAAGACCATCTTGAGATGCTCCAGATGCTCTTTCCAGCTATTGCTGTAAATTACAATGTCATCAAGATAAGCAGATGCACAATGTGACAGGCTATTCAACACCTTATCCATCAATCTCTGGAACGTAGCTGGAGCGCCATGTAACCCAAAAGGCATGACTGTAACTGGTAGAGTCCCCACAGTGTCCAGAAGGCCGTCAGCTCCCGGGATCCGCTGGTAAGGGGAACCTGCCAATAGCCTTTGGCAAGGTCAATGGTGGTGAGGTACCTTGCTTGGCCGAGACGATCAATCAGATCATTAATACGTGGTGTTGGGTAGGAATCAAATTTTAAGATTGAGTTCAGATAACAAAAGTCAATGAAAAACCTAATTGTTCCATCCTTCTTTGGGACCAACACAATGGGGTTACACCACTCACTCTAGGATGCTTCAATAATGCCCAGAGAAAGCCTGAATTCAATTTCCCTTTTAAGGGGGTCCAGAAGGCACTCAGGGACCCTATAGCTCATACGTTTGACAGCCGTATCCTCTTTCAAGACAATGTGTCATGACTTTAGTATGGCCTGGATTTTCCTGAAACACAGGCTCTCACCTGCGACTGCTGCTGCTCAGACAAATGACTCAGACTGAGGTCTGAGGCTGAGGGCAGAGGCAAATACTGTTCTTCCACCTCTTCATCTGCAACACTCTGTATAAGCAACCCTGCTTGTCTCTCCTCTCATCGCGAGACCCACTCCTTCAGTAGGTTGATGTGGAGAACCCGGATGGTACGACTTTGACCTGGAGTAGAGATCTTATAAGTCCTCTCCCGGGCTGCTTTGTCAAACCAGGTCTTCTGTTTCTGCTGAGCCAGTGTGGTCATTTTATCCAACCTCTGGAGGACATAAGACACCACATTCACAGGGTTTCTGTTACTTCTTTCATCCTCCCACATTTTCTTAAGTAAAGTGAGAGGCCCTCTCACCTCATGACCAAAAAGCAATTCAAAAGGTGAAAAGCCAGTAGAGGCCTGTGGTACCTCCCTGTATGCAAAAAGAAGATAGGGAAGCCGCTGATCCCACTTCTGACACCAATTGCCAGGGACCAAACAATCAGGCACAAGGACAATCAGAATCAGATTTATTTGCCAAGTAGGTTTACACATATAAGAAATTTGTTTTGGTATGTGGGCGCCAACAAGAGCATAGATATATACAAAAAGAATTTAAATAAAACCAATAAATAGAAAATTTACAATAATAATAAAGGCTTAGGAAATATATTCCCATTTTAATTGAACAGAAAAAGTTGCATAAAACTTTTAACCTAATCCAAATCTAAACAACAAAAACTTATAAGTAACTACAAAAATAACTTAAATGAGGCCAACAAAATCATACAGAACCAAAAATGTGACTACTTACTACACAGTTCCCCGAAATGACACACAAAGGGGTATAAATACACACGGGCTAGACCAAGATAGACACACAAGGGGTATTTATCCCAATCTAAACATTTAATTACACGCCTTAACCCTTAAACATATTCCTAACTAATAAAGTTAACTTAACCCAATTTACAACTAAATACTAACTCAATATCTTAACTATTCACTACTCAGAAACAACCAAAAAGAACATGTCATCTCCAATCGCCAGCTTTAGTTTAGCCTTTTGTTGGCTTCTCCCACTTCCTTGTTGTAAGGCTCAAAAGGCTCTCCCTTCCATCAACCTGGTCCTTTGTGAGCTCAGAAGAACAAAAGAAGGTAAGTATTAATTGCAAATTAAAGAAACTTAGGAGAGAATGTTAACTAATAAGTGTGCACCCAAATTAGCAACAAACTATCCTAAATAAAGTGTGTAACGTATGAAAATAGTGTTGTGTCATTATTTGAAAATGTTTGCGTGCCATGTGACTAACTACAAAGAAATACTAACACTGATAGACCACTGGTGGGGCCACCACGAAACACTTACACCGATCAGCCATAACATTATGACCACCTGTCTAATATTGTGTAGGTCCCCCTTTTGCTGCCAAAACAGCCCTCACCCATCGGCATGGCCTCCACTAGAGCTCTGAAGGTGTGCTGTGGTATCTGACACCAAGATGTTAGCAGCAGTTCCTTTAAGTCTTGTAAGTTGCGAGGTGGATCAGACTTGTTTGTCCAGCACATCCCACAGATTCTCAAATGGATTGGGTTCTTGACTTCTGTGGGGGACAGGGGTCGGGATGGGCACCCTGACCGGTCTGCAGCTACATGGTCCCATATGCAATAAACTGCAATGCACTGTGTGTTCTGACACCTTTCTATCAGAACCAGCATTAACTATTTCAGCAATTTGAGCTACTGAAGGAGTTGTTGAATTGGATGGATTCTCACCATGAGCAAGCACTAGGCGACAATGGCACGGGCAGGAGAGAGCAGAAGGAAGGAGAACATACCGTAGTACAGAACAGGAGAGAGAGAAGGACGAAAGAAGCACACAGCCAGGGGAAGAAGTTGAATTGGTAACAAGCATTAATGGGATATGGGTGTGTACAAATGGAGAGGAATCCTTAGCCAGCAGTTTTAAATAGGATTCAATGTCTCTGGCCCCTGGGATGCATTTGACTATGGTCACTGGTGCCAACAACTTCACGTCTCGCAAAATAGAGCTGCCAATAATCAGAGGTGGTTTCTCAGCGGGTGTGTCGTTGAGTGGAGAAGGGGTCGGTGGCTATGCTTCTTTTGGACAGTCACCCAGCCTCCCTGACTTTGGCTAGCAGAAGCTACCTGTGTTTGACTCGTACCGGCTAGCTACAGCTGACTGACTTTCCGTGGTACGGAGCTGCGATTCTAACTCACTGAGCCTCGCCTCCAACACTATGAATAAACTAAATTTGTTACACTTACCATTATCACTAAAGGAGGAAGAGAAAACTAAACATTTGACACACCGAGCAAGAGACAGAAGCCATCACTGAGCTAAGCAACAGTAGCAAGCAACTAACTGTAGGATTAGCAGAAAGTTGCTAAAAGAGGAGAAGAGTGCTAAAAGCAGAACTAACTACTAGTGTACACTCAAATGTATAGTGGGTAATTAGCCGCTATAGTGAGGAAAATAACAGAATTAACTGGATTTAGCTAGAGCAGCGAAAACTGCTACCAGTAACACTGAAACACCGGTAACCGGAAATGAGACGATATGTTCCTCAGCACGTTGATAAAGCCAGATGAATGGAAACCATCAAGAATATGGCTACTTCCCCATCTCTCAGTAAACCCCAAACTTCAGAGGACACTCCCCCTCCACTCTCCAGCTCTCCTTGACCCACCATCTGCCACTGGACACTGGACAGTAATGCACCACTACATCCTGAATCATGGACTACCTCACTGGCTGGTCACAGTATGGCAGTGTCTCTGAGGTTGTGATAAGAAGCTCAAGGAACTATTCTGAAGCCATCCTTCTTTATTTTCTATTCTATTTTTCGATTGTAGCATGCATCAACAAAGACATCGATGAGGAGTACGGAGGACTGAGCTTTGTCACATGGTGAAACAACAATTACCTTATCAGCAATACCAAAGAGCTAGTGGTGGACTACCAGAGGAACATGAGGCCCCATGTCCCTATTATTATTCAGGTAGAGAAAGTGGAGAGCGTGACCCTTGGGCTCCAAATCAATAAAAAACTAGACTGGTCTCACCACACTTCTGCCCTTTTCAGCAAGGGACAGAGCAGACAGTTGTTCCTGAGTAGATTCAGATCCTTCAGTGTGTGCAACAGGTTCCGACTTCTACCAGTCTGTAGTAGCCAATGCACTGTTCTTTGCTGTACTGTGCTGGGGGGGTGGCATCAAGGCTGGCGAGACCAGCACACTCAACAGGCGGGTAAGTGTTGTAGAAAAAAGTCCAGTGTTTGGGTCAGATATGAGTCTGGACCTCTTCGCTTTGCTGCAGAATTCTCAAACAGGTTCAAAAAGGACACTGGATACGAACAGACGTCTGATGCAAAGAGTTTATTCTTTCAAAGAAATAAACC